>JAULJZ010170326.1:0-24525 GCA_032270985.1 Heliamphora pulchella
GAAAGAGAGAGAAAGGTCTGGCCGAACTACGGAAGGGACTTATCGGAGGTCTAGGAGTCGTCGGCAAGGCTTAGAAAGGGCATACAATGGTCGGCGAGGCCCTGGAGGGGGCCGACGGTGGTCGGAGGAGGCCCTAGAAGGGCTGACGGTAGTCGACGTCACCCCTGGAGGGGCTGACGAGGGTCGGTGACACCCCTGGACGAGCCGACTGTGGTCAACGTCACCCTTGGAGGGGATGACGAGGGTCGGCGACGCCCCTTGAAGAGCCGACGAGGGTCGGCGCAAGCTCTGGAGAAGCCGACGAGGGTCGGCGAGGGTTTCTGGGAGGATGGCGAGGGTCGACGAGGGCTACTGCAGAGCCGACGGTGGTCGGTGAGGCCTTTTGGAGAGCCGACGGTGGTCGGCGAGGGTGTCTAGTGGTCGGCGAGGGTGGTTGGCGGCGAGGGTGGTTGGCGGCGAGGGTTAGGGTTTCGCTGTTGGTGGTGGCTAGGGTTTCGTGATAGTTAGGGTTTCATGGCTCTGATACCATGGTAGAATATGAGAGAGAATACAGAAAGAGTGTATCCTCATTATGAGGCTTACACACATATTTATTAAGAAATGAGAGACTACAGTAGATACTATGGGCATCCCCACAGGATATTATTAATATTCAATATATATTAACAGTCAGTGTATTTTATCCAAAACAAATAATTGACGACGGTGGTGGTTGCATAAAACACGTGCCAGCTATATCAGCATCCATAGTTGAACACCACAATTTTCCAATCAAACCACATCGTATCCCTACAAAGCAGCTCAGATTGATGGTACACATTTCAGTAACCCGTTGTCCGTTGCCATCTAGCTCCTACTTCTTATAAAAAGACGTGCATATCCTTCTTGGTCTTCTTGGATAAATGATTTTGATGTGTCATTGTGGGAGAAAAAAACACATTTAGTTTCTTGTTTAGTGACAAGATAAAATGATTTGGAAGCACCAAGGTTGAAGAAAATTGGCAATCAGAATTCTCTGTTTTTCAAAAAGCAACTTAGAGTTAGACAATGAAAAGCTGCCAAGGTGAAAATGACCAGATTATAAGGGAAACAAAATCTGGTCGATGATTGGAAAGCAACTCAGCAAGCTCAGATATGTATCTTAAAGAGCTCAAAACTGAATGTTTCTCGTGTTGCAGTGATTGAAGAAATCAAGGAACCAGCTGCTGTTCTTGAATTAATATGCCATAGAGGTCAGTAAATTGCAACCCAATGAATCCAATGCAGTGAGAGAACTTTCTAATAAACCTGTTTCCATACTTATCCAAGAAGAGTCTAAAATTTAATCAAGAGCAGACCACTTGATAAAAGAAAAGATCAAGGAGGCCAAATCATAGATTGAATCCAAAAAAGGAATCATGAAATCAAAGAAAACAAAGCGAATAGGCCTACTGATGCTATCAAGTTGTAGATCAATTCACGACTCCTTTAATTGATTCAACCATTGATTTTGTTATTCCAAGCAAATCAATGATACAATCTTTATAGCATGGACACGGACGCGCGACACAACACGTACACGCCGACACGTTAATATTCAAAAAATGCAGGACATAACACGTTTGGGACACGTTATAAACTTATATTTTATATATTTATTATATTTCAAATATGTAAATAGTTTATTCAATGGTAATTGAAAATATACAATGTATCACTAAAGTTGTCGTCGTATGACTTGGAAGTCACGGGTTCAAGACATGAAAACAACATCTTGCGAATACAAGGTAAGACTGCGCACTTTAGATCCATCGTGATCCACCCCCTCCTCAGAGCCCGCATACGCGGAAGCTTCATATACTGGGTTGCCGCTTTTTATCACTAATAAAATTGAAAATCCCTATATTTCAAATCATAAATGTTCCAAAACATATTTAAATTTTAGTGTACATAATTTGAATTTCGAAAAATGCAAAATATGGTTACTATAAAGAAATTCATTACATATGACACGTTCAGAGAGTTCAAAAAATGTAATTAAAGTGTCCAAAAATATAGATGACATTATAAATTTAATTTTTTAATTACAACACATTTAAAAAATGTCAGATACGAACTCAGAAGTGTCCGAAGAGTGTCGTCTCCGACACGACACGCCTCATTTGTAGAAGTGTCCGCGTACTTCTTAGGATAGAATTTTGAAGGTCAATCAACCAATATCATTCTTTTTATCTAAAACAAAGTAAATGAAGCCGCGCCCTCCAAACACTATTCAGACAAAGTGAAGGATGGAAGTTTGAAGCTCATCATTTCTAATACTACAATATTTTAAAATTTGACTTCATGTTTTAATAACGGAGGCAAATGACACAAATCTTCAGAAGATCAAGAAAAAGTAAAATTAAATAAGCGTTGAAGTTTGGAAATTTGTTGGTTTTAAGCAGTCCAGATTTGGGACTTCCCCTAATCACATCTTCTTCTTAGTAGAGTCTTCATTTATGCTCGGTTAGGGTTAATACAGGCTATACAGCACTTGATGGTTTTCTATATAAATTTACTAATTTACAAACCTACCGTAGGCCCTATGGGGAAGTTAAATAGCAAAAGGAAATTCTTGAGTTTCTAAGATTGGAGCGCCTAGAACCGGAGGAGCGAGCACTAACGACCTGTTTCAGTTGACCTCAAAGAGACAACCAAACCGAGATCGTTGGAAAAAGATTGGTAAATCACCAAAGAATCCTTTACCTGGGATGGTAGAGCGAAGAAGTAAGCAATACGAATCCTAAGCTACGGCATGCAAAGGAATGGTTCGATGAATCATGGGTGATCTTAGTGGGCGTCAGGGGGATTGGCTGGCTTGGACCCCTCCACATCAGTAGTCAATGCAAGACTTCGATTGCGGCAAAGTAGAAAGGGTCCATGGAAAGTCCATTGAACCCCCATCCTAAAAAAATGCAATGGCCCCTTCAAATAAAAAATGAATCTTATAATTGCAGTTGCATTATGCCAGTCAGCAAGATATCAACCACAAAAATCAGTAGGAGAATGGTTATGGACCTGTGATGACGAGTAATAAGTGATGAGTCGGACTTAGATTATCTTAGGCCAAAATAAATGCTGATCAGTGAAGACAATAAAGCTTTTAAGTGTAGACAACTACTTGAAATTCCTTTCCATTATTGGGTGAGAGGATTTAGAACAAATAACATATCTAGCAGCAGCTTCAGTAGCACTAGCTACATCAGTAGATCATTGATTAGCATACCCCCCTGAATAGTCTACATGGCCCAGTAGTTTCTACTACTACTAGTTAATCCAGTAATGCAGACGGCCCTTACTCTCTTAAAGAACAAGAGGTTTAGCATTAACTCATTCAATGGATGTTGTTCCATACACCACACAGCTGAATCCTACTCTGTATTTTCCAGCAGTGAATGGGACAATCATTTGTCTAAAGAGAAATGGCTACATAGTGGCTCTCACTCATAATAGAAGGAAAGCACACAAGAACGAAATGAGCGCTTACCCTATGGACCGAACGATCGAAGCCACTATCCAAACATCGTTCTCCTAAACTCAAGAACTACAGGAACGGCATACTGAGCTAGCCTCCTGTTATGCGCCAATGCTTGAATAGGGCAGTTGACCTTATAGTTAACCGATACAGCTCGACCGACCGGGCAGATGTGACTGATGGAAGGGATCTAATTTGAAGAAGGAAGTCATTTGTGGACTGATTCTGAGTCTTCCGACTGTTTACTAGAAGACGAGATTCGCGATATGGCGTCAGAAGAGGTACTCATTATACAAATATTGATAACGAATTGCCTGATTCCTGATTCACTGCACCTACCTATCCCTAATCACACAAGAATGCTCGCTTGGCCGCCTACCAAGGATGCCTTTCACTTTCAGACAGTTCCCCATGAATAGAAGGACTTCAATTATAAAGTCAGATAAGAAAGGGTGGTCTACAATCAAGGAATGCCATTATTGTTAAAGAGAATTGGCCGTAAAGAGAACGCATAAATCTCATAAGAGAAGAGAAGGAGAGCTACCATTTGACAGTATATGAGTTAAGACTGAAATTCCAAGCGCTCCTAGCTCAGAAACCACACACAGACAAACGCATGGAGGCCCAGTCCAACTCATAAATCAGATACAGGGAGTTTTGGTGATTTTAAAATTTCCCTAACTAGGATAGTAGGTTTCCAGAGGTCATAACACCAGTCCAGTTATGTTTTTTGATCATTCTATATATTTGTTAGTTATTTTAGATGGTTTCAGAAGTTCCAATATTTATTTTCCTAATTTCAGATTCATAATCTTGTTGCTATAAGGAGCTCCCCAAATGTCGACAATGGCATGTAATACTTACTTTTTGATGAAGACATGTTTTTCGAGAACCAGCAAACCTTTAAGCTCTGTTGGGATTGTCTGGTTCAGATCCAGCCATCTGTGTGAATCAATGCCTATAGAATTCAGCTGTGATGCCAATACATTTTTCCTACTAGCTTTTTATTCCAATTTTCAGCATTGTATAACCTAAAAAAATACAACCAAATTGATTCCCAGCTTTAAACCCTATTTTACAAGGATGTTCCATTCATCCGTCACTCAACCTATCAACCGTACCCACATAAAAACATGAAATCAGCCTTGTTACTCTTCACATGTATTGTCGATGACTCCACAACGCCCAGTAGTCCCCATAATTACTTAATTGGCAACACAAAACCCTACCTTTTGTTGTCACATATAACCCTAAAAATATTTATTTTACCAACCTAGCAGCCAGAAAAAAAAAACTATTAATTACAGCATTAAAACTAAAGCCCTCAGCTGCAGCGTTATACTAATTTTGAGATTGCTACTTGTAATATGGCCTCTCCCATGGTCATCCTATATCACCTTGATATCAAAGCAAAAGATCCCTTTTGAGGTGTTAAATAGTCTCACACAATTTAAAACAAAACAATAGAAAATGCTCCATGAAGAGAGCGATGACGATACAGCTTTTGGTGATACGGTATTCCATAAGGGTGGGCAGAAAGATTGGCAACTGATTGAAAAGAGAACCAAGAAACTAATATGCTATTCCATTCATCAAAAAAGAAGCTTAAACATAAACGTAAGT
The DNA here is from genome assembly GCA_032270985.1 of Heliamphora pulchella. Taxonomy (NCBI): domain Eukaryota; kingdom Viridiplantae; phylum Streptophyta; class Magnoliopsida; order Ericales; family Sarraceniaceae; genus Heliamphora; species Heliamphora pulchella. The sequence continues at coordinate 5,117 of JAULJZ010170326.1, forward strand.
TACAAAGTTATAGAACAAAAGTTAAAACCCTAATTAGACTTAGGGCCTGTTTGGGATAGCTTTTAAGCCCAATTTTTTTCAAAAAATCTGGCTTTTAAGCTGCCCTGTTTGGTTTTAAAAAAAGCTAACTATCTTTTTTTTCATCTCTTAATCTAAGAAAAAAAAAGCAATACATATCCCAAACACCCTAACTTTTTTTCAAACAAAATTAGTATAATACCCTTCCTTAAAAAAGTCAACCCTACTCGCAAAAATAAAAAAAGTCGTTCCAATATCCCAAGCACTACAACTTAAAAGCTAAAAGTAAAGACATTTTAAACATTTTAAAAAAACAAAAAAGTTACTACAAAAAATTATCCCAAACAATCTTAACTTTTTTTATTCCTCTTGTTTCTAAAAAAAACTAAACCTCTTAAAAGCCAAGCTTTTTAAACATCACAAACAGACACTTAATGACTCAATTGTCCTCTAACTAACAAATAAATAACAAAATAACTAAAAAATACACTTTCACCCCCCCTCAAACTCATGATGTGAGAGTGTTCAAGCATGAACCGAAAACGAGCGAAAATGTGAGTCTTGGTGAAGAAATCGGCATGCTGCAACAGCGAGGAAACGAAGGGAAAATCAATAGTACCAAGCTGAAGATGCTGACAAACAAAATAACAACCAATCTCTATATACTTTGTACGTTCATGGAAGATAAAAGTTATGAGTTATCTGGATCGCACACTTATTATAACAGTAGAAAAAAGTAGGATAAGAGAGATAGACACCCAAATCAGAGAGGAGCTAGCGGAGCCAAACAATCTCAGCAGTCACATAAGTCATTGTACGATATTCAGCTTCAGCAGTAGAACGAGTAATAACAGACTGTTTTTTACTTTTTCGGGAAATGAGAGTCCCCAAGAAATACACAAAAACCAGTGGTAGTCTTGCGATCAGATACATCACCAGCCCAATCAACATTTAGCCTAAAGCCCGAAGAATCAATGATGAAGACGAAGACAAGAATATGCTCTGAAAAATAGTACCGCGAACATAGCGCAAAACGCGAAGCAGAGCTGCCCAATGAGTGGAGCGAGGAGCATAGACAAATTGATTCGCCACATGAACGGCATACGCAATATCAGGACAAGTCACAGTAAGATAGACCAGACACCCAACCAGCTCTCGATAGATAGTGGGATTCTCGAGAAGAATGCCATCAGAATGAGAGAACATAGCATGTAACTTAATGGAAGTATCCACAACCTTATCATTAGCGAGACGAACACGGTAGATCACCTCATTTGCATATTTTGATTGAGATAAGTGAACCTGTGGGGGAAGAAGCAACCTCTGTACCAAGAAAATATCACAAAGGACCCAAATCTCTCATCTCAAATACACGAAACAAATGATGTTTCACTTTAGAGATAGCAGCAGAATCAGAACCAGTGATAATGATGTCATCCACATATAATAACAAAATAACCATCCCCGCTGTAGTGTGGCAGAGAAAAAGGGTAGAATCATGAGGATTATGAATGAAACCAATCTGGGTAATAGTGGAACTGAAAGTGTTCATATTAGGCACGAAAGGACTGCTTCAAACCACAAAGAGAACGATGAAGAAGACAGACAGAACCAAGAGGATGCAAAAGGCCCAGAGGACACATATAAACTTCCTCATTAAGATGTCTATTGAGAAAAGCATTCTTGATATCCAACTGAAAGAGAGGCCACTGACGAATTGCAACAATAGAAATCAGAGTACGAACTATGGTCATTTTGGCTACAGGTGCAAATATTTCTTCGTAATCAATCACATATTCCTGAGAAAAACCCTTGGTAACTAATCTGGCCTTATAGCTTATGAAGGATGGTTGCGGGTACATGGTACAGATGGGGTACGATGCGGGTACGTCGGTACGATGAAATTTATAAACATAGGGTACGTGTACGCCTGTGGTACGGCGGTAAATTTATTTTTTTTTTTTGTACTTTTTAGCATTACATTACATATATGCTAAATACAAAATTATGATTTACTTATGAGAAAATATAAATAAATGTTAGATCATATAAGCAATATCGTCCCAAGGCTGTCTGGCAATTTCTAGTTAGGAATGCAAATGGCGAATACTTGTTGGGCTGAACGACAATTGGCATGGCAACCGTATTAGTTAAAAGTAGTTTTCTGAAGTCGCAAACTGTTAAGATAGGGGTATTATTGTACTTTTGGTATCTTATTACATAAATAACAAATGGTAGGGAGTAAACCATAATTCTAGGTTCTCTCTCATTTCAATATCACAATAATTCTCTCCTTGCTCTTTCTCTTATGTTCTCTATATCTTGCATCAATTCTAACAAGGTATCAGAGCGAGATCCTTTTGTAAGAAAAATATAGTTTTTTGTTTGTTCTTATTCATTTTTTTCCCTTTCTTTTTCGTTCCTTTTTTTTCAAGACTTGTAAAAAAAACCAGAGATGATCGAACTGATCGACTGATTCTCCAAATCAGTGCTATGATTTTTGGTCCTTTTTCCTGGAATTTTTGGAATTTTTTTGAGTCTTCTGCCGCCGCCTAGGGTTTTTTCAAAACTCGCGATTGCGTCGCCTTTCAGTCTTGATCGATGGCTTCTTCTCACTCTATGGGTGCCGATTAGAGGTATTCAAGGTCTTCCAAGAATCGATTGAACCGTTTTTCATGTTTTTCTGGTTGAATCACAGTCGTGCGACTCAAGTTCTTCGCAATACGCCTGTGTAACGCCTGTTTTTGCTTTGATACTTGGGAATTAGTCTCTCATCCAAAAGAGAATAAGGCAGTTGGGTGCAAATGCATTTTTACAGTAAAGCACATGGCAGATAGATCAATTGAAAGATTCAAAGCGAGGTTAGTAGCTAAGGGCTTTACCCAAACTTATGATATTGACTATCATGAGACTTTTGCTTCAGTAGCCAAAATGAACTCAGTTCGGGTCCTCTTATCCTGTGCTGCTAATATGGGTTGGTCTCTCCAGCCGTTGAATGTGAATAATGCATTTCTTCGTAGAGATTTAGAAGAAGAGGTATATATGGATGTACCACCGGGCTTCTCATCTTGTGAAACTGAAAGTAAGATGTGCAAATTGAAGAAGGTCTTATATAGACTAAAATAGTCCCCTCGAGTGTAGTTTGATAGATTCTTCAAGATCATACTAAGATTTAGGAACCAATAGAGTCATGCAGACCATAATATGTTTATCAAGTAAGGCAATAATAAGATCCCTATTCTTATTTATATGTTGAGGACATAGTTGTGACTGGTAATGATTCTGAGGAGGCATCCCGTCTTAAGGCAAACTTAACAAAAGAATTTGAGATGAAAGATCTGGGAGCGCTACAATAATTTCTTAGAATTGAGGTGGTTAGATCAGATAATGGGATTTTCATTTCTCAAAGAAAATATATTCTCGACCTTCTAGAGGAAGCTGGTATGTTGGGTTGTCGACCTGCAGATTCACCTATTGAGACTAATCATCGTCTTTGTAGTGGTGATGGAGAACCGGTCGACAAGGGTCAATTTCAGAGACTTGTGGGAAGATTAATATACTTATCTCATTCCAGACCTGATATTGCATATGCTGTGAGAGTTATCAGTCAGTTTATGCATGATCCTCATAGTATACATCTTGACGCTGCCTTTCGTATTTTGCGATATCTTAAGTTTGCTCCTAGCAAAGGGCTCCTGTTCTCTAGTCATAGCCATATGACATTAGAAGCTTTCACATATGTAGATTGGGCTGGTTCAGTTGATGACAGACGATCTACCTCTGGGTATTGCACATTTGTAGAAGGAAACCTGGTTACTTAGCGAAGTAAAAAGCAAACAGTGGTAGCTCGATCAAGTGTAGAGGCTGAGTATAGGACTATGGCATATGGCATTTACGAACTCATCTGGCTTCAAGTACTATTAAAGAATTTGGTATTGAATGCGACAAACCTATGAAGTTGTACTGTGACAACAAGACTGCCATTAACATCACTCATAACCCTGTCCAGCATGACAAAACAAAGCATATAGAGATCGACCGACACTTCATCAAAGAGGAATTGTGGCAGGGCTCAATTTGTATACCCTTCGTGAAATTTGCAGATCAATTAACAGATATTTTTACTAAAGGGTTTAATAGTAAAATGTTTCAACCTATTGTATGCAAGTTGGGCATGACAAATATCTATGCATCAACTTAAGAGGGAGTGTTAAAATATGGGTATTATTGTACTTTTGGTGTCTTATTATATAAATAACAAGTGGTAGAAAGTAAACCCTAATTTTGGGTTCTCTCTCATTTCACTATCACAATAATTCTCTCCTTGCTCTTTCTCTTCTGTTCTATATGTCTTGCATCAATTCTAACACAAACCCTAAATGAAATTATCAGAAGATGTATTTACTCACACAAATTTAAAATTTTAATATTTTTATTAAATTAAATAATCTAAATCATGTTTTTTTATACTCAAATTTATCTTTATATTAAAAAAGATATCATATCATTTACTCTAGTACTTCTTTAATTTTTAAAAACTTCATATAAGTCCCAACATATCCATTCACGTACCCAAAACGTACCACTGGCGTACCCAGAACGTACCACTGGCGTACTCAAAACGTACCACTGGTACACCCAAAACATACCCGTGCCGTACCCGACAACTGAAAAAGTACTTGGTACTTTTCATTTTGAAAGTCATAATCCAAATAAAAGTTTATAAGCCCAAAACTTTAAAAGGAAAAACTCCAACATGTGTGGGTAAGAGCTCCCTAGCTTGCTGAGCCACCCACCGCACAAGCGGCGCACTAGCCATGCATTCCATAGTGCCATTCCATTAGCGCGCCAAGAGTCTCACCGCTAAGGATGTTGCGTGCCATCCACTGCACCATCCTCACCATACCAAGGATGTTGCGTGCCATCCACTGCACCATCCTCACCATACCAAGGATGTCGTTCACCAACATTCCATGCCATGGTCATATCACCAAGGATGTTATTGGACAAACATTCTACAGCGCCATTCTTATCCCATCAAAGATGTAGTGCCAAATATTTTGTTGTTCACATGAATTTCACAACCCAAATTGGAAACATGACCTAGAGATTCACTCGGCGCCGCCAGAAGGATAAGTTGATTAGAGATTAGAGTTGGGGATCGTCAATGCTGCTCGACTGAGCCATCCTCGGATGGTTGGTGTTGGAGAGCTAATATACATTGTTGGGTTCATTTTCTAACAGCTTAAGTTTTTGGAACACTTAATGACTTAACATGGAATTAGAGCTTTGGTTTCAGGAGATCCTGTGTTCAAGTCTTCTCTATTCCATGTTATGATTGTTATTGTGCACTATGTTATGTCTGTATTGGTCCACCTTTAGCTAGTTTATGCATGGTGTTCGCCCATCTCGCTTTGATGTTGCTAGTTGAACTGTACACTACTTGAAAAGTACAATTGGTCAAGGTTTGCTCTGTTAGGTATCGACCTTCTAGTTCTTTGTTTATAGTTGGCTTTATTGATGTGGATTGGCCTGGTAGCCATTCTGATCGGCGGTCTACCTCTTGTTATTATACCTTTTGGTAGGTAACCTTGCTACTTTGCGTCGTAAATAACAAGTTATTTTTATCAGTTCTAGTGCTAGCTAAGTACCACGCTATGACCTATATTGCATCTGAAATGTTACGAATTCGCTCTCTTTTTGAATTTTGACATCCATGTTTCTTCTCCAATGCAGATGGTCGGTATTTTCATTGCTAATAATCCAATCTTTTACAAGTGAACTAAGTATATGGAAGTTAATTATTTGTCGTTTCATTTGAAATTTGTTATTGAAGAAGTAGCTTGTCACTTCGTATGCTCGCTCGGAACACCAATTGGGTGATATTTTCATGAACCCTCATGTTTGATATCTATGCTTCAAGTTCAGGGCAGTGTTAAGAGTAGTTAAATCTATTTTGTTCTCATATTTGCGTTAGTATAAATACTATGAAGCACGGACACGTCAGCATAAGTGATGTAGCCATGTCGGACACACAGACACGCCAGGACACATGTCAGAAACGCCATATGGCGTATCCTATTTAAAAAAAGAAAGAAAGATTCCAGTCGGACACGCTAAGGGACACACAGGGGACACATCCAATTTCAGACACGCCAAACCTGATGATAAAATAAAAAAACCCTAAGAGTCTCAGTGCACGGTTTGAGAAAATACTAAGCCCCTCGTCTTCTCTACCAACCGCGACCTTCACTGACGAGCTCGACGACCACCGATGACCTCAACCTCACTGGCGACAATTACCAACGACCTTCAATTTTCCTCTAAGTAAACACTCCTTTTCTTTCTTCTATTTTTTGGCGGCTTCTCTCTTTATTTTTCGCTCTACTTGTCTGCGTCTTAATTTCTCTCTTCTTCTTCTTCTCCCCTTTTTTTTCAATTTCTGATTTTTCTTTGAATAAGTTGACGACAATAGCATGCTTAGTTGTTTCCTAGTTTTTTTCTTTACCATTTTCGTTTTTCTTTTCCTTTTTTGTCATTTTTTTTTTCTTTACCTTTTTTCTCCATATCTTTTCTAACTATTTTCTTTACTTTTTTAGTTTTTTCTTTACCTTTTTTCTAGAGGTTATTTGTGAATGTTCTATTTATAACATGTGGTAAATATATAAATAAAAATATATATTCTATCGTATTCCCGCCATGTTCGTGTCCTAATTTTCTTGAAATCGTTGTGTCCCATGTCCTGTATCTGTATCTGTGTCCATATCTATGCTTCATGGTATAAATACTTAGAGGTACAGGCAGCTCATCAGAAAACCGTAAACCTATTTCCTAATTCTTCTTCTCCTTTGTTCTTCTCTTCAACCCTAAAACTCCAACCTTTATACTCCACCTGGGTGCTTAGCTCTCACCGACGCCACATCCAGTGACTCTTGAGCCAAGCCAAATGCTTATATTCTCCTAAACACTCGCGATCAACCTATAATCCATCAACACAAAAGATACAAACATGAAGACCGCAAGCTACAATTTCATCAAATTCTGGTAAGTACCACAAGCATTTAAGTATGAAATAATCTTGAAATTAGGTATAAGAGCGCCTAGTAACCAAGACGGGCATATGTTATCTTGAAGTAAGTACTTGCCTATCAGCTTAGCTTCTTATCTCATGTTTTACATTCATTCAATTCGGCCTTATCAAACATAAAGATTTATAATATTACTACGAAGAAAATGACACAATATGCGAGATAAACACAAGGAGCACAATCACAATCACTAAATGCTGTTGCATGAAAACATAGAAAAGGCACATGTCCATCTTAATTAATCCTCAACTGGTTGTAACGTGTTCATGCACATACACGAATGCACCAAAAGTAAAATATGGCACAAACCTGCGAATCCATGCCATCACATGAGGAAACAGCTGAATGCATCTTGCCTGAATCAAGGAGCTCCAATACCAATCTGATGGACCTCAGCATAGGCAAAACTGAAGCCTCCCCAGCATTCTCAAGGCTAAACTTCATTTAGGAAAGAGAGATGAGCATAAAGAATCAAGAGGACTAGTAAATGCATAATTATAAAAATTGTAACGGTTGGGAATGAATTTTGAATTACTAAGCAACCATAACATAGTCTACGACCAAGATTCAATTACTTAAGAGTCGAACCCATTGCATAACGTAAGATAAGCAACCAGATCATAGCTTGTTGATGCCTAAATATGGTTATAGTCCTGTCCATCCAGAAATGACTAAGGTCAACCCAAATTCAAGCTCAAGCTCAGAGAGGCCAAAGTTTAACTGAAGCAAACATCGCGCAGAGAGGCCAAAGTTTAACTGAAGCAAAATGGGCTTAAATAGCCCCTAGCATCATGAGTGTCATGGTCAACTTGAAAAAACCCGAGGTGGTCCTTAGCAGTTCTCCAGCAGTAAGCCAGTAACCAGAATCCTTCCAGATTGTACCAAGATGTCTTACGGATTCTCAAGTCACCATGAGAAGGTCCCATAGCTCCAATGACATCCAGACAACCAACTCCAGAAGCTCTAACAGGTTACATGGCGGTTGATATGCTAATTCGGTCCATTGTGCCAGTTCAACATTATCCAACAATAGTAGGGCCGACGGCTGAGGCCGTACAAAATTGCAGTCCAAATCAACTGATGCTTAGCTGGACATTATCTGCACAACCCAACCTACCAGTTCATGCCAGGTGTTTGGTCGAAACCAAAAACACCCTTAATGTCACCTCAGCCCTTTTTTCTAAGAGTCGGATCACTAAAAAGGACCAAAATGGGGCAACAAATTGCTATAGCTAGCCATATCCTTTAATGTTGTTATCGACTTACCGTAATCAGCTGGCTACATTAAAGGGGAAAAAACGACAATTTTGACATTCTGGTTGAACAGTGAAAGAAATGCCATGTTGAATAAAGAATAAGCATAAACTGATGAAATAGAGCATAAGATTACTCCCAAATGATGCCTACATTTACTCTTCAAGCAAACAAACTCAGCAACAAGTATTGTAACAACATATGCAAGTAACTTTTACCTATCAACGAGATCGCGAAATAACCAACGGAGTGTGGCATCTGAGAAGAAACAATTGCCATTTTCCAAACGAACTCGATTCTCAAACGCATGGCTAGGGATTGACAACAGATATTCTAGGCAAATCCACTGAATCAGTCACCCAAAATAACTTCGAATCAGTTACTTTATTAAATAATGTGCCATCAATTATTGGAAGTAATTTGTTTGACGCCCCTACTAGAACAAAACAACATAAATGATTAAATTGAAGGGTAATAGTAGACCACCACAAAATCTGCAATGTATCCAGGCATGGAATACATCCATTAGTGACAACAATGGGAGAATAAATTCTTCAAAATAGTTGGAAGAAGGCAAATAGTCAAGACATACTGTCAACCAACCACACAGACGTGTGCGCGCGCGCGTACAAACACAGAGATAGCAAACCAATAGAAGAAAAAGAATGAAAAAGGCAGAATTTGAAGAAAAGATAGAACCATGGTTGGATTCTCAACAACTATATGGTAAAGCAAACAGTCCAAGCACACATGCTTGCATGCCTACATACAATATCTGTTGGATAGCTTGATATACATTGTTAGGCCTATTTCCTAACAGCTTAAGCTGTTGGACAATTGGTGACTTAACAAGGTATCATAGTTCTGGTTCCACGAGATCTTGGGTTCAAATCTTGTAATATATTACCCTGTTTCATTTGTTATTGTACACTCTATGTGTTAGTGCACCTATTCAATTTGTTCACCTCTCCACATGCGAGACAAAGTCGCACGTGAGGGAGAGTATTGGCTAGCTTGATATACATTGTTGGGCCCATTTTTAATAGCTTAAGCTTTTAGGATAATTGGTGACTTAACAATATCCGTACACACACAAAACACAAAAAACAATAAACCCTTAGAAAAGAAAAACCACCTTCCAATTCATCAAAATTGCCCGTCGAGATCGCGCCAATTTTTCAACTGCAATTAGATTGTTGATGTTCTGTAGAAAACAAAGAACCAAGGAATCTAGTATAGGGTTGCCTTGTGCATTCCGTGATGAAGGTTTATGATTTTCCATAATGAGATCCAAAGCTAAAGAAGAGAATGCAGAGACTACTGCTTTCAGACCATGAGCCAATGCTTCATATGCTGCCAGCCCAATTTCTGCAGCGGTCTATACATAACCATTTGAGTCTATTAGTGAAAGTACATTACTCAAACAAACAAATTCACAAGGGACCTAACATCTTCATTATGACATAAAAGTCTTCAGACTACATAGGTAACTAAAATTTAAACATACCTCCGAATAAAATGATGGTGATGAAACAATGTTCCAGAAGAATTTCCACAAAAAGATGAAAACGAAATTAAGCAAACCATCACTACGAAATTGTACACACCACAACGAGACATATGCAACCACCTTCACTGACATTATCTGTTCATCCATATGAAAGAATGACAGCAGAAATTAACAATCCAGTGACCCCAACATGTACTAACAAAAAGCACTGGACTAAAAGCTGAATAACCTATGAGGGAAGAAAACAAGGGCAAGGTAAAAAGTGTCCAAATTTAAAATAAGATGAACTTATTTTAACGGAAATGCTTGTTTAACGAGCGTAATAGAAATAGGGAGGAACAAGAGTAAAGCTATCACACTGGGATAGCAGAAAAGATTTAAATAAAAGACCAAAAAACAAGTTTTTGGTCAGCCACAAACCAGGACACTGTTCACCAGGAAATCATTTTAAAGTTCCAACAAAGAAGGAATCAGATACCCCGCAATAGATGCGTAACTCTAAAAAAGTTACTGACAGCTGAGTTAGATTCTCCCAAAGTAAAGCACAAAGGTACAAGTAGCCATGAATATAAGCACAAAATGAAAATAAATATTTTTCCCATATTCATGTTTTAAATTTTAAGCACAAAAACATCCAGACTAAGTAATTCGGATTTTCAGAGAACGAGAAACATACAGCTTGCAGCACAGCAGTAGTGGCAGAGGACGATAATCGACGTTGACTTGGTCCTCCTAGCTTTCCTCTTATAGAAAAAGGCAGTTCCGTGTCCTCCGCCATACCAGACCAAAAAATAGAACAAGATGATGTGGCAAAAGAAACCAATCCCTCCTACATAAAGACAACGATTTTCATTTAGAGCACTACCGAAAATACAGTGTGTGGAAAAAACTATACAGTTTTGTGCTCAATGCTCCGTACCAATATAGGAGTAAATAATTTGGCAAACTTCTCAATGATGGTAGACATTTCTGTTGAACTCAAATGTTCCACTCTCTCCAGCAAGCCAAGCTCTGGTTTGGTTCTCTCTCTCTTACCCATGTCAGTCACTCTCTCTTGCATTATTTGAAGTTCCTCAATTAAGCTCAAGACAAGGATGAGAAACTTCACAGGTGTGCACTCAAGATGATTGTTCTGTTTGCAGACACCAATGCCAGCAGTTCGAATACACTGCAGAAAGACATTTTCACATTATGTCAAAGCCTCCTGACTGCAGAAAATGTAAACTGATAACCATTCCTAGATCATATCAGCATCTAATTTGCACACCGTCAATAGCTCAGTGAATAAAACATATTCACAAGTTTTTCTCAAGAGAATAAACCTTACAGTCCACTGAGATATGTAGGCAGTACTCTCCAGCTGCCACATGGAATGCTTACCGAAGGACGAGCAATCGCCACGTGGTGTGGTTACCGAGCAAGCAACCCAAGAAGAAGAAGCATCCGAACAACGAAGATCCCTGCAGAGGGGGATCTTCACCACCCTACTGAGATGTTACTTATCTCTATCTCTATCTTAACAGTGATTGGCTCTTACCTCTTTCGCCTCTGGCAAATCTCAGTCGTAATAAGCATCTATTTCCCCTCATAACCAAACTACCAGACATAACCTGACTATATCAACAAGCTATGAACAATCATGCAGCTGGTGATACCTTTAAGTAGCAAATAGTCCTAATAAAAGAGAATAACCACAGCAAACACATCGTGTAGAAGCTATACAGTCATACAGAAGACGTATACATAAATAAAATGGACTCCTATTTTGAGAGAGAGGGAGAGAGAGAGCTCAAACACTGGAAAAGATTGCAACTGAACATTATTTCAAGACATTTTTTGGGTGATGAAAGAACCGCCCCCAGGCAGGGTCACATTGAACCACCCCAGAGGAGTAAACCTACTAGGGGAGAGCACAGGTTGGAACGGATCAGGTTTAACTTCAAACTGCCATCCAAACCAAAATTATCGGGTTCATTAATTTGTCATCCATTTTCGTCAGCAAAAAATAGCAGAACCATCCAAAAGCAGAAAATCGGGTTGGCAGCAGGTTCAGTCGGGTTAGCGGATGAAGCAAAGGAGGTGCTAGCACCACAAGAGGCACTGAGGCACTGCATGAAGCAAACCAAGCGCTGTGTGAAGCAAACCAGAGACGAAGCCCTTGGCGATGAGAGAGAGGGGGTGGGGACTAGGATTTTCACAAGAAAAGTGAAGATGGAGGTGCGGCAGACTGTAGATGGGGATATTAAGGGATTAAGGTTATGAATTGTGTAGACGGGGCATGGAATAAAGGTAATCTCAATACCCAATCAAAGCACGCCACCTGGAGATAACATGTTGTTTGGGGTGTCTTTGTCGGTCAACCGGGTTGAAAGGATTTCTTCGCCTTCACCTGTTGCCATCCGAAAACTTGATTTTTAAGTTGCAATGTAGACCAGATTTCGACGTAACTCATACCAAGACCGACCAAGGATCCATGTTCGAATCGGATAGGGTATGGACGAGTTAAGCAGGTTATCGGTTTCTTGTTCTCCCCTAAAACTACCTATATTTGCAATCACCCACAAATCACTTGTATCAATTTAATCCTAAGAGCCAGCAAGAGTCGAACCTAGTGTCACAAGTTTATGATTCATAACAAGTTCACTTTTATTACCACATGGCCTACCTGTGACGGCTAATTTCAATGCATTTTTTATCAAAATAAAAATAAATGATCTCAGGCATGAAGTATGATGAATGTTGTTTTTTCCTTTTTTTACAGTAAGTATCATGAATAAGATTAAAAACAATTATTTGGACAAAATCTGTGTAAAGCAATGTTGCACAAAAAGTGGTTCTATTTGATGAGGAATGAGGATGAGTACAATACTTCGTAGAGAATAATGAACAATGGAAGTGGAAAGTATGATACAAGGATGTAGTTATTAAATAAAAGTGTATCTGAAAAAAAACTGGATTAAGGTGCAAGCAACCCAAACACGTAATATAATAGACCTGGTAACTTAATGTAGGCTTCTTTTATCTTTTATAAATAAAATAATAAAATTTTGCCACAGTCAAGTGAAGCAAAAAGTATTGAGACTACGCTAGTCTTGGACCTCTGTGTACATTATTAAACAAACCAAACCAAACTAAGTCTTTGTCCAAATCAATTGGAGTTGGGATCGATTACATGAATCTTTTTACGCCATTCTGCTATGTTAAAGATCATATCTTCAGTTAATTTCAATAAGTTCATATCTTTTTTTAATACAGTATCCCATGTCAATTTAGATCAACCCTTCTCTCTACTGTTTCCATTACCCAGGATCTTATCACTTTTTTGTACTACTGTATCAACTGGTCTACGTTGTATGTGTCTAAACCACCTTAATCTATTTTTTCTCAAGTTATTCTCAATTGATTATTAGACAAAATATCAAAAATAATGTTGTACTATATTCCATTACTTGCAAACAAGAACATGCTCAATAATAACTTACAAACTATATAACGACTCTAAAAAAATTGTAAAAGAGATACAAAGTAAAGCATATGTAATTAGTAGGAAGGCAATGAAGGTTAACCGTCAACATAGTATCGACGTAATGATCCTCCTTGATTACAAGAAATAGAACTCTTGCCCATCTTTTTGCTTCAAATGCCCACGCATCCAAGTCTTCATCATCATAATTAAGAGAGATACGAACTGAATGATGAGGACATATAAAATTTCTAGGGAAATGACAGAGACTCTTCAAAAGCTGCTCTACAGTACAGCAGCAATTGGAAGTGCAATGTTTAATGTCACAAGCAGAAAGCCATTCTTGAACTTTTACTCTTAAAGAACCTATTTGAAAGAGAGAGAGAAAGAACAGAATTTAATGTGTCTGAATAAAGAATTATGAAAGTAGGAAGCATAGAAGCAGTAATAAAATAGTATGCCAGAGATATAATCAGCATACCACCACAATCGGTAAATTCTCTCGGCACAGCTGAAATGAAATGCAGGAGTGTCTCAAAAGAGATATCAAATGCATACATTACTGAAGCCGCAGCGTCCAGAACTTTTTCACAGACTGGTAACCAAAACAAAGTTTTCAGGATAATCACTATCCATCCTAGTTAAAAATTCAGTTACCCTTAAAAAAATAATACTCCAATTAACCAGAATAGTGGGTACAGACCTCGACGACGATAGTTAGGATTAAAATGTTGCTTGCTGCTCTCTATGATAAATCTCAGACCATCCAGTAAGTCTGTTTTATCATTATGAAAAGAAATTGATGTAACAGATTGCCCCCGGATCATGTCAAAGGAAGCATCTTTTGACCATTCAACTTCATCCTTGCAATGTATTTGCACTCCACAAGCAGCTGAAGCAACGCATTCTGCAAGGCCCATTAATCCAGCTCGCCCAAAAGACTGCCTTTTAGTGGCAGATGCTAAATTTGTCAAAAATACAAGACGCTTCCTGTAATTAAAAGATTTCCCATATATCAACCAATTATAGTCCAAAACTAAGATTTCAGTGGAAGAGACTCTGAAAGTGTAATATTTGGGTATTTTGTTATTTGTTTGTAAACCAAAGGGTAATTTAGTCATTAAAACTAATTACGGTTTCAAATTTTGTTCTATATATATATTGTAACTCTTTTTTAGTGTTTAAGCCTTTTGTTAATAGCAATAATAATATTTGTCTTTTTATCTTCGCTATCATGGTATCAAAGCCACCAAAATCTCCTAACAACAGCAGTCACCGCCGACCAGCAATCACCACCGACCAAGTACCAGCAGTCTTCTCCTTCCTCCGGCAACCTTCGCACTTTGCACCAAAACCCTAACCTCCACTCCGCGTTCCAGCAACAACCAGTCTCACAACCCCCTAGACTTCTGCGTCAAACCCTAGCTTCTTCTTCTTCCACCGACAACCACCAAGATCGCAAGATTCGCAACCCTCTGTGCCGAAACCCTTTGAGCTGAAACCCTAGCCTCCTGCGAAACCCTCTGTGCCGAAACCCTTGGCACTGATAACCTAATTAGTCTTAATGACCAAATTACCCTTTAGCTAACAAACAAATAACAAAATACCCAAAAATTACGCTTTCACATATACAACCATACAAAAGATTTTTCTCAAAAGTGTGTGGAAGATAAAACAGCCATAGCCAAATTAGTAACCGTCAACCCATACAAAAGGACATTTATCGAATATGCCATAGTCTTGTGGCAGAAAACATATTTTGGGTGACAATAATCATCAAAGAATTGAATCACAATGACCATTGGGAGGGATCTCAAAAATGAAGAGCTGGAATCAAAACTTCTGTAATCACGAAATAAAATATATAGTACAAGCAAGTTATAATAATATAGCAGGATCTTTATCTCTTGTTCAATCCCTTTCATTGCGTCCATAAATTCACGAAAAGTGTCCATACAAGGGAGGAGTAGAATTGAAAATCGTAGAAACCGTATATCCAACCCAAAAGCTTAAGCTGTTAGGTGGAGGGTCTTAACATTATATTAAGTGCTCACCAAATCTGTTTAGCAAAAAGGAAATAGTGATCACCCATTCGCTACCTAAGCAATGTAGGATAGATTCTCTAACCTCTCCCTCACGTGCAACCACTTTTGAGATATGTCACTTAGTTGTAGGATCTTCCTACTGGGGTACGAATTCACTTCTAAGCCTCGCTCCCACGTTTCAAAATAAGAATCTTATAAAAACCTTACTCCCACCGAGAAAGAACCTCACTCCCAACTAGAATGGAACCTCTCTAACATATAAATCCCAAATAAATAAAAGAAAAGCTACGAAATAAGAGACAATCTACAGAAGTCATAAGATTATAGAATAAAATTAACTTAAATGTATTCTAGTACTTTATATTTACATAATATTGATTTATATATATAAAAGAATTATTTATATTTGTCGCTAATCTAAAATTTTATTGATATTTTTAATATTTATTACAATTAAATAAAAAAATATTTCTTAAAATATATAAAATATATAAATGCTCCTATAAGCACTCTCAACCTTAAATTCTTCTATATGACCTCGCTCCCCCGCCCCCGATCCCGCTCTTGCCACATCCGCCGCTTCGTGCAACTAAGGCATATCACGTGTAGGCTCCTTTTTCTGGGGTATATCATCATGCTGCCCTTTTCTTGGCCCTGGGTGTGAACTTTTATTCTTTTTTTAAGTGGATAGAATGAGTCCCACTCTAATACCATATATAAATTGGGCCAACCTTCTTAAACTTATCCACTTGTCCACCAAAACAACTACCACCAAGGTAAACACAAAGAGAGAGATATAGGATCACCTTACAATTTCAGTAATTTGGTTATGATCTTGCACACAAATGAGAGTTATCATGAGCAGAAGCACATCATAGTGTAAAGAATGAAAACATCTTTACTCTAATGCCTTTATTTGGGTATTTGAACAGCCAGAGAACTCCTTTCTTTAAACTTTCTTAAGATTACAAATACTAATATAAGAATACTTTCTATGATTCAATGCGATTATCAACTTTTCTTATCCAAGTCCTTTGGAACATTGTTTGCCGCTATTAAGGATATGATACAACAAATCGAGGAAGGGAGATCTACGAAAGATTATCTTTGCAAAAACCTCATAATATAGAAACTTCGAAAATCTAAATCACTTA
Source organism: Heliamphora pulchella (assembly GCA_032270985.1). NCBI lineage: Eukaryota > Viridiplantae > Streptophyta > Magnoliopsida > Ericales > Sarraceniaceae > Heliamphora > Heliamphora pulchella. The sequence continues at coordinate 21,649 of JAULJZ010170326.1, forward strand.
TTAATGAAAATGTTAGTTCCTTCTCAATTGAACATGCTTATTTATATTATAGAAATTCCCAACACGCTTGTGAACACATGCCATCACTTATAATTTCTAAGTCAGATACACTGAATAAGATGGTAGTGCTCTACATGCACAATGCCTATCATCTGTGAGTTAATACAATGTTAATGCTCTACTAGCACAATGCTCATCGGGTGGCAAGGTTGCCATTAGAATCATGAATGGAAATCCCAATTGAATTGTCCAGTGATAGATGAGAATAAAATTCCAAGAGTTCAAAAATAGCAGCACTAACCTTTAAAGCAGTAAAAAACTAGGGAATGCATTCAAGAACTTTGATGAATGAACAGGGTTATGATTCTATCGTTCACAGTTAATCTAAGTACCCACTACCCGAAGCCCGAGACATGGAAAATTGATTAATCATACTATTATCCAAATAATAAAGAAAGGCATCTGTGTTTTTTTGAAACAAATTATGCCTTTCGGAAGACTACTGAAAATAGATATATTTAATGCAAAGACAGTCCTATTTAATTCAAAAAGTAGCTCCAAGATTGAAAGAAAAAATTATTCAAACATGAAACTACACCTCAAATTTAGGTCTCTAGCATACTGCCACATAAATTTGGTTGCACCTTCAATTGTCCTTGAAGAGTATATTCCTTTTAGTCCTGAAACATAAAGAGAAAAACAAGCATTACAAATGGAAGAACTGCAAAGCAAAAACGAAAATTTTAATCATGACGCATCACAAGCTCAAATAATTTCAAGTCCATTTTGGAATCCGGAAATCTCAGAAATTCAAACAGACATATATGTTCTTCTTTTTGACAAGTCAATAAATATTTCTGCAGGAACTGCAGATGTATTAGAATTTTTCAATAGGTTTTAGCTAAAGATATACATACATAAATATATAATGCAAAAGATACAACTTAAAGGCCATGTAGTATAATGTACAATAATGCATCATTCTTTAGTCTTTACCTATTTGCTCAGGAATAGAATAAAGTAGAATCACTGAAGTATCTTTCAAGAAAGTTAAGCATATATAGGAAAAAGAAATAATGACAACTCCACCCCAATCTCTCTATTGAACTTATGAATCAAATAAAGTTTACGTTAACGTTGATTACGCAATGACTATATAAGGAAACAAGTGTATCAAAGAGTTAGTTTGGCTTTGTGCATGAAGAATTAGTTGACCATGAAGAACTGGGATAACAATGCAATTTTTAAATAGAAGTTCAGCGTGGTCTTAATTGAGTAATTAAAAGCATGCATAGTAAAATAAAACCATTGGAGACATTACGAATGTTTCAATGGAAAGAAGAATGACCATAGATATGTGAAAATAGGGTATAGAGAACTGTTGGAACCAAGACAATGTCTAACCACCATAGGCTTACAGAAGGGTGTGGCATTATAGCCCTACTCTACCTTAATGGTAAATCATTTTTGATCAGCTAAAAGGAAATTTAATAATATAGAACAAAAGTACAAAGAAGTTCAGCAGGAGACAAGAAGTCCAAAAAAAAACAAAAAAGAAGACAAAAGAAGGAAAAAGGCTGCATAAGACACATAGCTTTCCAATTGCTCTTAATGAAAAGCACTCTTAATGAAAAACATCGGAATCCCTCCAAAGACATATGAGACTGATGCCTGTAAAGAAGATACGTGTGCAAATTATATCTCATATATCTTTAGAATCGGCCTTAAAACCCATGAATTTCCCTCTTTCTAAGACTCTAAATAACTCATAACACTGAGCAAATTACACAACTCCAAAGAACATGATAGCCTCCTGTTAGGTTAAACCCACTGAAATCGTATCGATAACATCTGAACACAGGAAGAAGGAGCCACCCAAACCTCCACCAAATGAAGCAACCTGTGTCACAAAACCAGATCCATAGGGCAATGCAAAAATAAATGGTAAATTATTCCCATTCCCCACCCTACACATAACACACCATTGGGGCTGCAAGTAACAACCAGGGCCCCTTCACTGAACCTTAATTATAAGATCATACAATGGACATATTGATCTTACTGTTTGCATAATACAAGAATAGGGGAGTTCTGAATCACAACTTTATCATTATTAATTCAATATAATGCAACTATGCCCATGAGATACCAACAAGCACTATAATGTTCTTGTCTAAGAAATTTAGTTATATTCCCCAACCAGAACTAGTAAAAAAACCATCCTTTTCAACTAATTTGGAATTCTACCAAGTAGCATTTCCTCTAGCAAAAAGAAATGAAGTATATATAGTATAAAATAACCAAAATAATTAGTATGCCGGGGGAAAATGATTTATTAAGGTTCCAAATATATAAAATCTAATTGAAGAAATAAAAATAAGCTGAATGGGGAACAATCTGTGACAGGAATCAGGAAACAAAAGGATGAATTTACCCAAAAACTGCTCTCTATAACTCAAATGCACTCAAGTCTTGTGTATATTTAGACTATGGATATGCTTCTATCAGTCAAATGCAGATTAAAAATTATGGATATATGATATAATTCACGCCGAATCCACCCCCAATAATAAAAATAATAAAAAATAGGAATAGATATATATAGTTCTTTTTTGCAGTGTTAGTTATAGTTCTAGTTCTAGACCATAGTCACCAGACTCTTCAGAAAGAAAGAAAGAAAAAAACTGAAATCAAGCCAAAATCTTAATGGTTCACAAGATCATTCAATAAGTAGACCAGACACAATCTTCAGGCACTAATATTCACCAAAAATAATATTTATGTGGAAGCTATTTTCTTGGCGGGTATCACAGGTACATGGAGCTTCTCCTGCCAACGTTTCTTTCTTTTATTTATTTATTTATTTTTTTTTTATAG
>JAULJZ010170335.1:0-24525 GCA_032270985.1 Heliamphora pulchella
CCCCCCCCAATAAAAAAAAAAAACAGAACATATACAGACAAAGCAGTAGTTGGCACACACCCACACCACAGCCGAGGCTCCCGGATGCCATAACTTCAGTCTCCATGTACTATACATATAAAATATTTAGTATAGACATACACTGTATAAATCAACTTAAAACATGAGAAAAAATTATCAATATAAAATTGCATATCCCTCATATTTTTGTGAATTTATTTCGCACCAATATGTCATTGTGTATCTGATTAGAAGGCCAAAAAACCATAACATGTAATGCCAAAAAACCATTACATATCAATCACAGTCAATATTTAGAACCTTGGTCCAATGACACATTAATGCTCTCTTGGCATTCGTGGTCCAGAATTAGGGCTTAAAAAGCTTGGTTTCACGGTCATGGAAAACCTGAGCAACCTTATAGCTCTGCGCAGGGCCTTCAGAGATGTTCGGAATTTAGGCTTAAAGAGCTTGGTTTCACAATTCTGGAGAACCTGAGCAACCTTATAAGTCTGCGCAGGAACTTCGAAGACATGCAGCTCAATGGCTACAGTTAAGGGTTCATTAAGACGCTTGTCTCCTTTCCAGGGACTTACATCTTGGTCAATCTTAGAGACAAATTTGACCATTAACCTGATAAAGCCATTGCATATCAATCTATATGATATATTGCGGGTGATATTTTGAACACTAGTCCAATGGCACCTTGATGCTCTCTTGGCCGTCTTGATTAGGAGCAGTTCTCTCATAAACTCCTTAGGGTTTCTTTCGCAGTCGTGGGGCACCTGAGCAACCTTATAGCCCAGGGTCTCTAGGGGCATGCGGATCAGTGGCTAGAGTTAGGAGCTCATTATGGCGCTTATCCCCTTCCTTGCGGGGTGTGCATCTTCATCAATCTCAGAGGGAAAAGTATCTCCACAAGAAGACAAATCCAAACCATAACAAAGACACATTGTATGCTTCATGCTTATTTGTACCTTCAAAAACATGCACAATCTTTGTAATTTGATCACACCAAAAGATGTTAGCTCCACTATCTGTTGAGGCTACTTAAGATTACATTGAGACAGCCTCCTACCCCTCGACCACATGACCACGAGACCTCAACTCGTGGTAAGCTGGCCCTCACGGTCTGACCCCTTTGTATAGCGGGCTCCATATCCGTCTCCAAACAATCACTCTCCTCGGGCAACTTAGAGAGTTTGATTCGTCCACTTGGCTCGCCATTTCTCTCTCTATCTTCCTAAGTTCGCCTTAACTCTTATCTTGTCTGCCTCTGGTGGTCTTCCACCATCTCAATGCTTATCATACTTTAGGGAGGGTTCCACAACCAGCTGACACACTTTCAACCATCCACACATATGATCATCATTACTAGCATTCACCATTTCAAGAAAAAAAAATCTATATTGCTTAAAATTTTTGTATAGACATACACTGTACCATTAGGCACAGTTAACCAAACAATAGCAAAACAATGCAAAATCAACTTAAAACATGACGGAAAATTACCGTTATAAAATTGTATCTCGCTGATATTTCTGCAAATTTATTTCGCACCAATATTTCATCGTGTCTCCGATTTAGTAGGCCAAAAAATCATAACTTATATATCACAGACAATATTTAGAACCTTGGTCCAATGACACATTAATGCTCTATTGGCATTCTTGTTCGGGAGTAGGGCTTAAAGAGCTTGGTTTCACAGTCATGGAGAACCTGAGCAACTTTATAGCTCTGCGAAGGACCTTTGGAGACATGCAACTCAATGGCTACAGTTAAAGGTTCATTAAGACTCTTGTCTCCTCTCCAGGGACTTGCATCTTTGTCAATTTTTGCAACAAATTGGACTATTAACCTAAAAGCGCCATTACATATCAATCTATACGGTATATACGGGCAATGTTTTGAGCACTGGTCCAATGGCATCTTAATGCTTTGTTGGCAGTCTTGATTGGGAGCAGTGCCCATAGGGTTAGGGTTTGTTTCGCGGTCATGGGACACCTGAGCAACCTTATAGCCCTGTGCAGGGTCTCTAGGGGCATGCGGTTCGGTGGCTAGAATTTGGAGCTCATTAAGGCGCTTACCCCCTTCCCTTGTGGGGCATGCATCTTCATCATTGTAGAGAGAAAAGTATCTCCACAAGAAGACAAATCCAAACCATAACAAAGACACAATGCATGCTTCATACTTATTTTTACCTGCAAAAACATGCATAATCTTTGTAATTTGGTCGCGCCAAAAGATATTAGCCCCACTATCTGTTGAGGCTAATTAAGGCTACATTGAGACGGCCTCCTACCCCTTGACCACATGACTACGAGACCTCGAATCGTGGCAAGCTGGCCCTCACGGTCTTACCCCTCTATATAGCGGGCCTCCACATCCGTCTCCAAACATCCACTCTCCTCAGGCAACTTAGAGAGTTTTATTCATCAACTTGGCTCACCATTTCTCTCTCTTTGTTTCAAAATCCGCCTTAACTCTTGTCTTGTCTGCCTCTGGTGGTCTTCCGCCATCTCAATGCTTATCATACTTTAGAGAAGGTTCCACAACCAGTCAACACACCTTCAACCATCCACAAATATAATCACTATTACTGGCATTCGCTACTTCAAGAAAAAAAAATCTGTATTTATCTTGTAATTAATGTGCTTGTCATAGACTTCATCTTTACCAAACCAAACGAACCTAACCTTAACAACTTGGTGTCAGCTATAAAGTAAAGCACAGCCAGTTCAATCTCCATTAATTGTGTCTGGAAGGAGTAGAACCGATATAAATCTAACTTTAAGCATAATTTGCACTGCTCTCAGGCTCAAACCCACACTCTCAAATTCAATAGGCTGAGTAGCATCTTCTTTATACAAAAGTTATTTGCATCAGATTAGAAGATTTTTCTTTTAGTTATTGTTTTCTCTGTTGCGTGGGGATTTATTTTGTAAATAATGTTATGGCAGGTGATGTATGATGCATTTGGTGTAAGATTACATGCTGGCCGCCAAGCAGAGGTTAGTTTGTCTCCCTCCCCCCACCCCACCATCACTCCCAACCACGAAACAGGCTTATGTGAGCCCATGTCTGGACTGTCAACCATTGTTTATGTTTCATAACTGCAAGACATCTTGTGAAGATTTAATTGAGTGATTTTATGATCTCAAACAGGTTTTGAATCAAATTGTATATGAACTTCCCGCTGAACATCCTCTGGCTGAGAGTAGACCACTACGTGAACTTCTTGGGCACACCCCAACACAGGTCTGGTTGGAATCATTAGATTACTCTCATGTTCAATTGATACATCCTTGATTATTTAATTGTCTTGAGAAATTATGATGATGATGATGATGTTTGAATATTACGATTTAGGATAGTACAATAGCCTTCTTTACCCATTATGTCATCTTCTTTGAAAATGGGAAGATTAGAATATTTTCATATCAGCAGAAAAAAAAGAGGAGGAAAATGGGATATTAGTTTTGTAAAGAAGTGAGATTATGTTCCACAAGCAAGTTCCAAAAAGATTTATGGTTTATAAGCGTAAATTCATCTAATAAATATATAAGCCCAGTTAATCAAGTCGACTTATATCTAAACACATCGAATCGTACGATATGTATTGTGAAGCGTAAGGCAATGGCAACACCACTTAAGAGGCCATCATGTAGTATTTAGCTGCTCCATTAATTCCCCACCCTCGGTTCCTACTTTGAGATCTCATTCTTGCAACACCTGAAATTGAATCATAGCGTTTTCCTTGCCATTGCATTCATTTTTCTCCATCAGTTCATTGTTGATCGTTTAATCATCTGGATGAATTTCCTTCATCTTGTCTCAACTGGTTCCACCTCTGGTTCCACCTCTGGTTGTCATAAAAATGCATTTGTTTCTTGTATTTCTTTGCGTCCATTTCGACACCATATTAACTACTTTTGATTTTGAATATATGATTATCGATATCCGATACCACATGATGCACACTACTCCAAAAGCACGATTTTCAAGTGTTAAAAAATAAAAATGTAGACAATAGATGGAAAAGACGGTTTTGATGAAAATAACCTTCATGGTGTTCCCTCAAATAATTTCCCATCTAAATCCGCAGCAAAAGAGAGAAAAAATGGTTCTTGTTTTCAGAAAAATTCATTTTGCTTGGAAAAACCTTCTGTCCCAATTACATATTGAGCTCCACTTATTAGTTATCCACCTTATCACTTTATTTAGGGTTATCCCTCGAATAAGTTTTGGTACGTGTTCCCTCCCTGACATTTTTCCTTTCATAATTATATTCAGTTAAAATTTGAGGCTCCTTGAATCCCTGTACCCATTCTTCCTGTTTTAAGAATGTCACGTGCCAAGAAATACGATGTGCAAAGCTCATGTAACTGTGGCTTATAGTATCTAAGGCCTGTGGTTTTCCCATTTATATAATGAATACTTATTTATTGTAGCTATATGTTCTCATCACTTTTCAAGGGTTTTGAGTTTGTTATTCTTCTTCAACCTCCCTCTCGAAGCAAACCTCGTATCTTATATAAGTTGTGTATGAGCTTGTTAGTTGAAATTCTTTTCCATTACACTACGAGCTATCTAACTCATGTGGCATCTCTTGCCTCCCTTTGGGGAAGGTGTACTGTTCCAAGTCCAGCTAGAGAGTGGGAAGCGAAGTTTTATTGGAAGAGAGGTGGGAAATGTTGGATTATCCCACATCGCCCAATTTGAGCCTGTGCGGTTTATAAGGCTCGGTTCTTTCTTTCCTAAACACCTGTGTTTTAAGGAGTTGTGTGGGCCGAGTTTTTCAACTTGGTATCAGAGTTCGGTTGCTTGCTTTCCAGCGTGCCGAGTATCCGGCTGCTGTGGTTCAGGGGGTGTGTTTGGATTGTCTCACATCGCCCAGTTTGAGCCCCCTCTGTGCGGTTTATAAGGCTTAGTTTCTCCTTTCCTTAACACCTGAATTTTAAGGAGTTGTATGAGTTGGACTTTTCAATTAGAAACCCCCCCAATGTGTAGAAGAAAAGAATTACATTCATTATGGACATATATTTGCGAATGTTGTTCTCTTTTTAAGTTTTCCTATCTATAGTACAACAAAACCTTGATGTGACATGTATGTTCGAATCTAACTACTGGCACCACTCAAATGCAATCCAATGGGTAACAACTTCTTCTATTGTCTTCTATTTTTCTCTCTCTTCATTTGAAGTCATTATCCTCTCTCACTACCTTTTCCTCTCCAAATCTCTTCTCAAATTTATTAAAAAGTGCCTTTAAACGCTCTAGATGGGACATTTGTCTTATGTATCATATTTTAATACTAAAATTTGTTTAATCTAATGGCTAAAATTTTGTTTATATTTTCTCTCGCTTTTCCATTTTTAAACCTCTCTTTCTTATCTCACTAACCAACTTTTATCTCTCCCTTTCAAAATTTTTTTTCTCTCCCTTCATTTCAAATTCAACTTTAGTTACTCTCTCTCTCTCTCTCTCTCATCAAGTAATTAGAAGAGTCACTGTGTAAGAAAATGCATTTTTAATATAGAGGCATATACAAATGGCCAAAAAACATATTTCGTTCTACACATTTTCTTAATTTACATACAACTTTTTTGTTACTTTTGGTTAGAACTAAGAGTGAGCTTAATAACAATTATTAGTGATGCTAGGATATTGCAGTGAGCCTACTAAATATGATTTAATTTAAATTTTTCTTTTTAAGTTTAATTTGTTCCTTATTTAAAATTAACTTTATGAAACTAAATTATGTTCAAAGTGCTTTTAGGCATGGATAACTACTAGTTATGTTACACATTAGTGCTGTTGATTGACCTCTCGAAACTTTCCTATTGAATTACAGGTAATTGCTGGTGGATTGCTCGGACTTGTCACAGCCGCAATAGGCCATTTGATTGTTGGGTCTAGTGGTCAAGCTTGATGTACGGGTTGATGTCCTCCGGCAGTTTCTTTGACTATTGAATCTCCCCAGATGCTATGAACAGGAATGCAACTTGCCATTTTTGTCCTAAGAAGTGTTCTCAAATCCGACTTCAAGCGGGGGTGTGTGTAATCTAATGAGGAATTCGGCAAACGTCTCATTCTTAGCACTTATTCAAGGATTAGTCTCATTCAGTTGGAAGAATAGTACATTGACGGTGCACTATATTTGATTTCAAAATTTTGATACAATGAAATGGTTATCTGATTTCATGTTGGCAAGGATACACTATACCATGCTTAGCATGACCTTATGGTATGGGCAACTTGGTTTCTATTGTTAAAAGAAAACCTGGAGGGGGGGTGGGGGGAGAAATTTGTGTTCTTTCAACTCTAACTCTTTGTGTTCTATGCATGTGCCACTTGTGGTCACAGTTATGGAGTTGTAACAATAACCATGCATTAAAGAGTTAGAGTTGAGTTGAGGTTGGTTGTATCTCTCTCAATTGTAGAGAGAGAAACATTTTTTAAATCGGAGATTACTTTTTCGAATATCTGCAATCACTCAAAGATTATGGGTATTGGGCAAGTCAGAACACTTTTGAACGCAAGACTTCCAAATTTATGATTGGTCTCCTAGTAACGAACTTAAATTGTTAAATGCACCAGAATTAGTACGTAATACAACTTCTAACACGTGGGCAATTTGCATACAATATACTTAGTATACATGCATGTAATTCATTACCCAAATCATAAGAACTTGATGAGTACAAACAACAACAAAGTATACCCCAACCCATGGATAGAGTGATTGGAGCAGTGTTCTATAGTTGTTACAAACTAAAATATGCCGCAGTTGTATGATGCACAAAATCACCAATATAAAATTTTCAATTGATTAAGTCACCACTATCTCTCCCAAAAGATCAATTATTGGCTGTTAGAGGAGCACGGTCATGTGGTCCCATAAGTTTTCTGAGAACCACATGATCATGTGAGCTTCTTGCATTTGAAAGTAGATTCTATATAATTGTGTGGCTCTTAGAGGGCTTGTGGCACCACGTGCATGCTATATGCAATATATATTCCTCCAAAAAGTCTCGTTTGCTATCGTGTAAAACAAAAATGGCATGAGATAGAAAATTTAGTTTTTCACAAAAACAAAAAACAATTGTCGCGTTATACGAAAACGTACGATGTTGGGAGTGCGTTGCATATTTTGCATTAAAATGATAAATTTTGTGGCTGTTTTTTTAGCTAAAAAATGTAAAAAATCATCGTAGTGCACGAAAAATGACCAATTCTGTGAATGCATAATGTTTTTTGACAAAAAAATATTTTGGCACTAGAAAAACATGCGCTTTTGTGAGCACATTGCATTTCTTGTGAAAACAAAATAAAATGGTCGGGGCGCATGAAAACATTCGATTTGGCCTACATTTCATTTTTGCTAAAAAATAAGGATATTTTTCGATCTGTCGAGTTTATGCACGAAAACATAAAAATTATTGCGATGCAGGCGCATAGCAATTTTGCCAAAACAACAAAAAATGTTGTGGTGCATAAAAACATGAAGTTTTCGTTATATACATGTACCATATTTGTTTATTTTAAAAAAATAATTAAATATTAATATGGAGATAAGAATTAAAATAGACTAAGTTTCACTTTTTCCCTCCTACAAAATCCACAAATGCCCATTATGGAAAGACACAAGTTTCATTTAATTGGGTTAGCCACCAATCATCTGTGATAACACAGGTCATGGATGATAGCATAGTTGCTGGCTAGGCCAATTGAGAAAAATAAGTTGTGCTGCTAGGGCAATGCTGGTGGAAAGGGTTATTATGGTATTTTGACAGAGTGATATCAAAAACCACACTCCTTAGGTAATGCATCTTCTTGGATATAGGGTATATTTGGAAACTATATCTTAACTCTTCAAGCATCTCATATGTGGCCTCACATGCCCTTATTTATCTGTGTTGGATGTTGGATGGTTAACATGTAACTTGTGTACTATGTGCAATTGTAAATGCATTGCATGTTGGGAAAATTTTTAATAAAAATTAAAATAAAATAGATAGATAATTAATTATTTTGTTATTTGAGAGTTATAAAATTTATATTGGGCCCCATAATGTGGTTGAAATGGCCATAAGTTATATTGTTTAATCGATAATAAAATAATCATTAGGTTATATATTAATTAGTGACTTTATTTTTGGTTGTGATTACAAATTTAATTTTATTAATTTTGAGAAATTATTACCATCTTTCTAAGGCTATATATATACTAGCTAGAAGTTTATTATGAGTAGAGAAATATTAAAGAAAAGAAAGTGAGAAAGAATTTTAAAGACAAAGAAATTTAGAAAAAAACATGAAATAGTGGGTTTGCTATTAAAAAATTTACAATCATATTGTTTTATTGTATTTTATTAATTTTATGGGCAACTTGATTAGTAACTCGTTTATGCCACCTTAGTGGGTGTGAATACTGGATGAGTAAGATTTATAAACTGTAATGGTGACTTTAAATTAAAAGACAATAAGTTAAAAAACTTGGTTTAAAGTGATTTTAAGTCAAAAGACAAAAAAACTTAGTTTAAAGTTGTTATAATTTTTAAAATTTAATTTTAGATAATTTTATATTTAATATTGATTTTGTTTGATAGATTTTGACTAGTAGATTTTAAAAATATAATTTTTATAAAAAATAAATGTATATAATAAAAGTTATGATATTTTTAAAAATATAAAAATATTATGTAAAAAGAAAAAAAAGCTAAAAAGCTAAAAACCCTTACGTTGTCAAACGACACTTTTTAGCATTTTGGGCTTTGAGCTAAAATGTAAAAAGCAAAGCTTAAAGTCGATTACTAAATAAGATCTTAATTCACTATGATCCTTTAAAAAAATACTGTTAATACTATGTAAAGTTCAAGCCTAAAAAATGTCTACACTTATTACACATATAGTTTTCTATTTTTGTATATATGTGTATGTGTGTTTGTGTAATAGTTGATGAATATGTAGTTGTAGTTTTTTTCACAAAATAGAAACACAAATCTTATTTTCATTAAACATGGGGGAAACAAAAATAAAAATAGATGTTTATTTATTCTATCATTGGAGAGTTATAAAATTTATATAGGACCATAATATGATTTAAATGGACATAAATTATATTGTTTAATTGGTAATAAAGTAATCATCATTTTATATATTAATTAGTCACTTTATTTTGTATCATGATTACAAATTTAATTTTATTAGTTTTGATAACATATTACCATTTTTCTAAGGCTATATATATGTATATATATAGGTATATTAGCTAGCATTTTGTTATGGATAGAGAAATATTAGAGAAAAAAAGTGAGAAAGAATGGGAGAGAAAGAAATTTAGAGATGTGATTGTTTAAAAAAAGATTAGATAGTGAGTTTTTTATCCAGAGATTTATAATTATGTTGTTTTATAGTATTTTTTTAGTTTGACGGGTACTTTGTTTTTGACTTATTTATATCTTTTTAGTATACGTGAATATTCGGTGAGAAAGGTTTGTAAATACTTAAATTATATTTTGAAATCAATACATTCCATTTGAACCATCACGTGAAAAGAAATATTAGCTTTAGAACAGTATTTAATATACCTTTCAATTTCACAGACATCTTTTCTTTACTTTTTATTACTTTTATGCTTTATTATTTTTAAACTTTGAATTAAAGATTGTTTTATTTAGGAATATAATATCTGAAAGTTTTGTTCTAGCATTGCACCTTAGTGGTAGTTTGATAATTCGGTTAAAAGTTTGACTTTTTTTCTTCTTAAAATTATTTTAAACAAAAAAGTAATTGGCAAAATTTGTAGGTGACTTAGCCAAAGCTAAAAGTCTTTAAGCCAAAAAATTTTAAATTAAAATAAAGTTTTTATAATTTTTCACATAATTTTATAATTAATATTGATATTGTTTGATAAATTCAGCTAGTAAGTTCTAAAAATATAATTTTTATACAAATGGATGTGTATAATAAAAATAAAGTTTTTTTTTATTTTTTTAGTTAAAACTTTTACTTTTTTCAAATTATCTTAGTAAAATGAACCGAAAAAGTAAAAAATCGTAATCAAAAGTTAAAAAAATTTACTAAAAACGAAAATAAACAACATAAAATTTTTTTTATTAATTTATTTTTATTTTTTTATAATTTGGTAAAAAAATATTTTTGGCTCTTCTCGATAGAAGGAGTCGAATAATACAATAATTTAATTAAATGATAATTTTTTTTAAAAATAAAAAAATAAGTAAATAAATAATTATTTCTCAATAAAAAAATTTAAAAAATATAATAATTTAATTAAATAATATAAAATATTAAAAATAAATAAATAAGTAATTATTTGAAACGAGGACAAAGTATGCAATTGGAATTGCACATGGGTCTCACAAGACATAACATGTTATGGCCCATTCACAAACTCCAATAAACTAAAATAGTTTGGCATGAATCTAAGGACAAACCCAAATGGGGCCCTCTCATCATACCTATTTCCTTATTAATTTACCCAACTGCCATGTAGGGCCCTCACTAAGTAAATGTACCCAAATTTGGCTAAGAATGCCAATGGGACATCAAAACAGTCAATAATTGGCATTTCTTTGGTCTAGTTTTTTTTATAAAAAAATTAATTTTAAAAAACTTTTAAACAAGTGAATTTTTAATTACAGTTAAAAATCAAATAAGTGATTCTTTTAAAAAACTTAAAAAAAATTTTTTTTAAAAAAACTAAACCAAATATAAATTGAATAGAATTGTACCATTGGTACAACGATAAACTTTTTAAATACATCAATCCACAACTAGGTCACTTTGAAAATTGCATATGACTCTTAAACGCAATAAATCGTCGGGACATTGATAATCTAAAAAAATTAATAATATGAGGGACTCGAGCATGAGGCTCGAGTCAGCGAGCAAGAATAGATGTTATTTCGAGGATAATGACCGAGAAGTGACGACATCCAAATGATAATAATCACTCAAATGCCACCCGTGACTCAAGGAAACAGAACAATTGAGCCCATCAATTTACACCCGAGTGACTCGAATTTTATCTACTATGACGATTATGATAGACTCCTCAACCTGAGCAAACTAATAAAGCAGAAACAAGTTAAGAGGCCTAAAAGACCTTGCTCACTTGAGTTATTCGAGTGATCCGAGCTGCTCGAGTTGGTCGATTTTACTCCAATAGTAAATTGGACATACAACTCCAAGTCACTTAAGTTACAGGAAGACCCAGACTTAATCTACTTAAATTACTGGGATCCGAGTTACTGGAATCTCCAATAACTTAACTAACTAATATTGTTGCTCATTTATCAAAGGTACAAGAAGACTTAACCAGACTATATAACGTAACTCTGGTTACGAATGAAGACATTCCATAGCACATATTATAAAACATAGCACAGACTATGACTAAATGTAGTTCTAATTACGTGATTATATGGTTATGACACAAACCATAAAAACAGCACAGACTGTGAGTGTAATTCTGATTACCTGATTACGATGACATAACACAGGCTATGTGGCTCAACACAGACTGAATAGCCAAAATATAGCACAGATTATATGATCATAGATTCCTCTAAGAATTGAAAGAATATCTCAGAGACAGATGAAGATAATGACAGTACAATTCTACACGAAACGTTGGGAGACATGTGGCTTAGTGGCTAAAAAAAAGATTCATCACAGTATGGAACACCCATGAGACCTAACTACTCTAGTGACCCAGAATCACTCGACCCGAGTGAGTTGGGTACCCACTAAATACCTACGGGTTAACCTAGTCAAGTTAAAGTAGAACAGTGACTTTAAATATTCGAATAAGATTTCACGATCTCCAAGAATTATCTTTCATAATCTGATTATATTTTTTAAGAGTTTTATTCTAATCATAATAACTCCATCAGATGATTATAAATAGGAGAGACGGTTATCCTCATAAGCAGATACAATTCATACCGTGATTCAGACTGATCAGAACATACGTGTTCATACTACGGATACTCTAAACTTAGCTAGCTTTCTCGTTCACCTAATCATCTCTCTTTGTTTTGTGTTTTTTATTATTTCGCAAATTTCGCCTCTCTAATATTTAATAATTATTTTTTCCTAAAAGAACCCTACAGATTTTTTTTTTTGAAATTTGGCCTATTTTTATTTTTTTACATTTTCAATTACATCCTAATCAAAATATATTTCTTTTTCAGTTCTGAATGGTGAGAGCATCAAAAAATAAAAATTTTAATTAAAAATAGAAAATAGTAAAGGAAAAAAGATATAATAAAATAACTTGTTAACTTTTTTTTTAATATTTTCTTATTTTTGTTTGGAAGTTTTATCAACTTATTTTTCTTTTTTGATTCAACTCAATAAAGGAATTGAAAAAATATAATTTTTAAAAATTTAGATATAAAAATAAATAACATAACATAAAATAAAATAATAAACTATTATCTTAAAAGACGTCTAAGTGGGTGTTTGGCAACTCAGATTTAAAAATTAAAAAATCGTTTGACTAGTAACGTTTTATAGGGAAAAAGGGTTATTTTTTATGCCTAAAAACCAAAGAAGTTTCTTTTTCTTTTGAAAAAAAAAGGAGCAAATAACCACGTATTTAGATTTTTTTGCCTATTGACGTTTTATGGCTTTAAAAAAAGGTAAAAATTCTTTTCCTTTTTTTGCTGTTTGCCAATAAAAAAAGGTAAAAATTACGTTTCTGTTTAAAAGTTCAAAAAGTTAAAAAGTCTTATTTTTTATTTCAAAGGTTTTAATCCTTTTTTATTTTTATATTTTTTTATATTTTTAAAAAATATCATAACTTTTATTATACACATCTATTTTTATAAAAATTATATTGTTAAAATCTATTCGTAAAAATCTATCAAATAAGATAGATATTGAATATAAAATGATCTAAAAATAAATTTTTAAAAATTATAACAACTTTAAATAAAAATTTTTATTTTTTTAACTTAAAGCCGCTTTAACCATTTGGCTTAAAAGTACCTCATACCCCTATTAAATGAATTTTTTGCTTTTTTAATTTAAAATAAAAAAATTGACTTAAAATCAGTTGCAAACGAAATTATTGGATAATGCTAGTATTCCTAACCTTAAAAATTTTCATTTTACTTTCTGTGATTTAATATTAAGTTACACTCAGCCCACATAATTAATTGAATGTTCGGAATTAATAAAATCTTCTTTACATCAATTAAAAATATCTCAAAATACTAATATTGCATATTTTATAGTTATAAACCCAACCAACTAGAATATAATTTTTATTTTTAATTCAATAAAATATGATATTAAAATAAAATAATGACTTGATGCAACAAAAAATGTATTTTACAGTATGAGAAATGAAACTTCATTTCAGTCACTTGAATTTATAACCATAAATAAATCATATTGATGTTTTATGATATTTTTAAGGGAGCTCAAGTAAGAACTCCCATTTTGGTGGGCTATTTAGGAATAAGTCTCATTTAAAAACTTGTATTTCATTAAATTCTTTTGTGATGTGTTTTATCAAATGTGTCATTCTTTTAACTATTTCATTCGTCGCCCTTCTGCTCAAACTTTGTCCCAGCGCCAATGTCACCCTGCCACCGCCGCTTCATCGGTCACATTACAAAATACTAATGTATAATTATCTAGTTTGATCAATCACAGTTCTCACATTATAAAATGTATAATGAGAATTAGAACTTATTATACAATGAGAATGAAAATTTTGTTGAAAATAGTGAATTCAATTGGCCATTATTCTAGAATTATCGGTCATTATTCTAAAATTGATTTCTGAATTCAATTAGTCATTCAATTGGCAATTGAATTTCATAAATCAATACCATTCATTGGGGCAATTGATTTTCATAATCATTTCTTTTGTAACCCTCCATGAGAGAAATTCTATATAAGCTCTCTCTTGGTATTCTGATGAGGAGGGTGAGACAGAGATAAGATAGGAAAGATACAAATTCTGATATATACAAGTTGCGAGAGAGAGAAAGACAGACGAGGTGCATTTGAGTAGCCGATCTTTGGTGGTGTTCCAACGTTCGGGTCAACCGTTTTATCCTGCGAGAGTGATGTCGGTGGAAATACCTACAACACCCTTGGTATGCGGTGAATCATTCTTAAGAAAACTGCGTTTGCAAGACTCGATTTGCATATTCTATTCATGTTACTTCTATAATTTCGTTTTCTGTAAACTATGTTTATTGTAATCATTGAAAATTAATAAACATGTATTTTCTGAACCACCGAGCATTTCTTATGGCGTTATATTTCTCCTAACAAACTTAAACTCACATTATAAAATTTATAAATGAGAACTTAAACTCACATAATAATAATGAAAACTTATTACAAAATGTATAATCATCGCAACTCTCATATTACAAAATCATATCTAGTTTGATCATCGCAATTCTCACATTACAAAATATATAATGAGAATGAGAACTTAAACTCACATTACAAAATGTACAAATGAGAACTTAAACTCACATTACAAATTGGATCTAGTTTTCCCATTACAAACTGGATTTACTTGATGTAGGTCTTGGGAGAATAATCTGATGATCCTGAAGGTGATGCGGAGGGTATAACCGGTGTTCAATCTTCTTTCACCCTGCGAAACCGAACCGACTTCACGGGGATTCTCGGTCTAGATCCGTTGGTGTCTCTGACCGTCGTGGACGGCAACATCATTGCCTTAGTCATGGCAGTTGCTCTCGCTCTCCGCATGGCCGGAAACAGCAGAGAATGTAGAGACAGAGAAACAGTAAAACAATGTGGGAAGGCCGTCTCGCTGTCACCTTGTCGCCACTCTCTGTTCGGGAGAGATTGAGGAGGAGGGAGAGATTAGAGGAGATGAAGCCCTGACATTGGCGTGAAGAGAAAGAGAGAGAAAACAAGATATAAAATGGTATATCTGTTCGATTGTTTAACAATTTTCAAAAAAATGAATTTGCTGGAATATTTTATTATTGATTGGGATCTATCCCATAGAATGTTTCTAATATAATACTAATAATTAATTATTTTTATTTTTAATTAAGGTGGTTAATATTTTATTAATTCTATTAGCCTTTAATTAATAGCAAAAAACCATTATAATTTGATTTTAAGCTGAATAAAATGAAAGTTTTAGAAACATAAAAGTACTAAAGACTCGTGTGTGTTATGCTGGATGAAATTGGATATGATAGAAGCGATAAGTAATACTATAGATTATACATATTTTTTTAATACCAATAAATTAAAGAATAAATTATGTGTACAGTAAGAAATTTTGTTCACATTTAGTTTAAGTAGATTAAAAAATAGGATAAAAGTTGTAAAGTAATATTTGGCTATTAGATAGGAATGGAAGATAATTTAGAACATAGTACTAATAATATTAAGGGATGCCTGGTATTATTAATGTTATATGTGTGAATCTAAAAAATAAATATCTACATGATAATAAAGAAGAGAGCTTAGCGAGAAAGAAAATGCTGAAGCCCCTAGGTGTTCCTATTGCCAAGTTCTTGCAAAACAAGCTTTCCAACCAATAGGCAGCCAGAGGCCTTCTGATGCCCAAATTAGATAGAGCTTAAAAAAAAGTGTACAATATACATGTGTACCTTTGCTGAGAGTGATGAGCATGAATATATAATGGTAGGTGAGAGTTAACCTTTTAGCGTTCTCTCATTACATCCTAACTCGTGATGGCTAGGTGGAGTGTTAGGTTAGATTTATCAGGGATCGGTTCTTTTGTGATGGATGATGGTTTTTCCTCAACATTTAACCCACAACTTCTATGTATTACTTTTAAGAAGAGGTGGAAGCTCCATGTGCCTACCCGATCTAGGGCTTTAAGTGCCTATCTGAGTTAGAGCTAAGTATCTAATCGAGTTAGGGCTTTGTACCTAGCAGTGCTAAGGCTTTGTGCCTAGCCATGTTAGTACTTTTAGTGCCTAGTTGAGTTGGAAATTTTAGTGCCTAGCCAAGTTAAGGATTTGTGCTAAGTTGAGTTAAGATTTTTTAGTGCCTAGCTGAGTTAGGGCTTTGTTCCTAACTGAGCTAGAGCTTGCTGAGTAGATAAAGATTGAGCGATTGAGGACCAAGTATAAGAAGTGTGAAGAGAGATGGGCATATGAGATGCTGAGAATGTTCTCCTAGTTCTAAACATAACAATGTGAATGTCAGCGCCCCTAACAACGACTCTGGTTATTATTGGCCTCGTGTTTTTCAATCAGGTAGTCATTGTACCATTCTTGTTCTTCGTCAGGGCGATGCATTCTAGTTTTGGGAGAGCTTTGCGTGGGAGACTTACAGCCACTAAATGAGCGAGACACCTTAATCACTGCGCAGGCTAGAATCTCCATCTTCATTGCCAAATGTGACAACAAACAATGAGTCCATGACTATTACACTATTATGCTCGCTAGAAACATGATGTTGAAGAATTACTAGGGCTTGTTAGTGAGATTTAAAAGTGCTTTGAAATCACCTCCTAGATCTTTTTGAGAAAGAAGCCAAGTACATGGTTTAACCCCCACTTTTATCATCAGAAGACTAGAGAGAAGATAAAAAAATTTAACGTAGCTTTTGTTGATAGAAGGGGTTTTCATTCTCGTCAAACTTTATCGTTTTTATAGACGGCACCAAATGTGTTGTTCTAAAAAATACATACCCATATGATAATGAAGAAGAGAACCCAACGAAGAAAAAGATGATGATGAGGCCCCCAGGTGGTCCTACCACTAGCTTCTTGCAAAATAAGCTTCTTGGCAAGCAAGAGACCAAAGGCCCTCTGATGTCCAAATTAAATGGGACTTAAGAAACAAGTGTATAGTGTAAGAGGGGGTGCGTGTGTACCCTTGCTGATAGTAATGAACATGTGTATATAATGGAAGTAGAAATTTGACCTTTTAGTATTGTTACATCATATCCTTGCTCATGATGTTTAGGTCGAGTGTTAGAGTAGATTTGTCTGGAATTAGTTCTTTATGATTAATGATGATTTTTTTCCCTAAAATATAAATGAGGGGTTAATAATCAATAATCATTCATCCATTAGACAAATAATCTCAATCTCGCAATACAATTGTGAAATTATTAATTTTAAGAGATAAAAAATGAAATGGTAGGCTCCACATATTTTGTAATCAAATTCGATCCCTCCTTTAACTCTCAAACCAAACATACTCTAAGGACATGTTTAATTGACGCCATAAATAACTGAATTGTTTTATCCATCCTATGGATCACCTTATATCACGTTTGTTTATAAAAACTTGAGCTAGACAAAGAGTCCAATGGTTAACTCAATTCCACCAATTTGCAGGATTCACAATACCTCAAAAAACCATTTAATGACAATCTAGTCTGGGTGAATTAAGTATCTTTGGACCTTTTTATCCTTCTCATTCCTAATTTATTTCAAAATTACCCCTTAGCCATAAGCGGGTTACAAACACCTTCGCCTTCTCATTTCCTGGTTTATTCTTTTAGCAATAAGATCGAAGGGGAAAAAACTGAAAACTTGAATTCCATAAAAGAAGGAAAAAAACAAAAAAGTAACAGAATATTAATTTTTTATTGAAACATATAAAAAATGACAAATTAATTTTTACAGGACTTTACATAATTATCGCATATAAGTTTTTGCCTATAAAACTCTTATAAAAATTAATGTATTTAATTATTTTTGTTATAATGTTGTTATACCATTTGATAACTTAGTCCTGATGTTGTATAACATGTGATATATATAAAATGTAGTATCAATTAAAAAAATTAGATTTAAAATTTTTAAAATAACTATAATCTATGAAAAAATAGTAGTAGTGCTGCAAATATGTAATGTTATATTTAATATTTAATAATTAACATTTTAGTTGATTTTAGTGTACAAATATGTGTATTTGAGATAATAAATTTATATTGTAGTATTAATTAATGATTTAATAATAATAAGCTATAAGTATTTTTAGAATTTATTTATTTTGATCAGCATAACTCATATTTTGGAAACATATTTTTTTTTGAAGTATATTTCTTCAAGATTTGACTCAAATTGCTAAAGAAAATATACTTAATTTAACTCAATTGAGATTTCTTTTAAATAGACTTTTTATAAATCAATTTAAATTAATGGGGAATATGTTCTTGATTTAAAAGTATCGAATTCGAATTTCAATCTATTCTTAATTAGATAGCCACAATTAATTTGATTGAATGATTAATATTAATTAAAAATTAAGTTTTAGACCAATTAAATGATGACATAAGAATTTCTTCTTTAAAAAATAAATATTTGAGTAAAATGGATTGGGTTTTTTTTTAATACAATGATATTAAAAAAATTATAATATAATAGATAGATAGATAGATATATTTTTTAATTTGATATACTCAGATATCATTTAAGACAAACCAGCAGGACATTTTATATATAATTTAATACATATGTTTTGGATGAAGATAATTTTATATAGAATATATATTTCCTAATTTGAGATAGTTAAATATCTTTCAAGGTAATGTTTTGATTCTTAAAAAAATAAATATATTTTATAAATTCAAATATAATTAATTTAGACCATAATTGAATAATTAATGTTAATTATAACTTAAGTTAGATCAATCACACGATGACATATGAATCTTTTTTCCAAAACAAAATTTGAGAAAAATGGATCGAGGGTTTTTTAACACAAAGATATTAGAATTTTTTTATAATATAATAGATAACTATATTTTTCAATTTGAGAGAGTCAGATACCTTTTGTGACAAATCGGTGGGACATTTTATATATAATTTAATACATATATTTTTAAAAGAAATAATTTTATATAGAATATATATTTTCTAATTTTAGATAGTCAAATATCTGTTAAGGTAATGTTTCAATTCTTAAGAAAATAAATATGTTAACATATATTCAAATATAATTAATTTAGACTAATCATGAGATGACATGTATTATTATTAAAGTTAAATAATTTAAAAATTTATAAAATTTGAATAAGTTGTTTTAAGCTCAAAGACCTAATGACGTTTTGCTATAATATATAGTATGGATATGAATACTGTTATCTAATTGTTAGGGTTGTAAACTTAAAATTATATTTTGAATTTTGGTATTTAATTCTATTTATTAATAAAATTATTTTTTCTATTTTATAAGAATCTTCATGAACAAATGTATGTGTTTTATTATTTATTTAATATTGTGAATGAGTGTATTTTATTTTATATAGTATTTAATCCGATAATGTAGAGTTTTTCTTGCATACAGAATATCAGATTATCGGTTCTTATAAAATATAAATTTTTGGTTAACAGTTGTTTTAGATAAAATTAGGCATACTATCGGTACGATTATAGTACAATATTTTAGTAGATCTGCCTTGATTACGGGGAACGGTAATTATTTCGACAATTGTTTCAATTCATTGTGCTAGTACATTTTATGTATATTGAATATGACCGCGTTGAAGTAATTAATTTTGTACTTACTATATAAATAAATTCACGCACCATGGTTATTATGAAAACTTATACTCTTAATCTCGAAATAATTATTATACATGTATATTTAATATTCGTTATTTCAATTTATTAGAGAGTGCGATTTTTTACGGGTCAATAATCCCAGTGAGTTGGATAACGACCTTAATCATATGGTGAATATTAATTATTGACGAAATTTACGTCCCGTGATCGAGATTGATGATACTTCCTTGAAGAAACTTATAAATTTTGACCGTGTCAAACCTTGTTAGTAAATTTTATAATCCGGTATGTGAAATAAGTTAAGCGGAAGATCTTAAAAAATTATTAAAGAGAATAATTAAATATAATTATCAGTAATTTAATTTAAACGACGGATATCTATAATCTTAACGTAGAAGAGAATAAATAAGTATTTAATAATAGGAGCTCGAATAATTTAGTTTTGAGAATAAGACTGGAAGTGTAAATATAATTTTTAAGTGGAATGAATTATAATTTATATTTTTATGAAATGACTTTTGGGTTGAAGTAGGATTTCATAATTACACTAGGAATCTACGTCTTATTTACTTCACAGGTCCCTACTGTAACCTATAAAAATGAAGTTATAAACTCTGTCTATCATATTCAGTCAATCAGACTTCAAGACTAGGGTTTTCACGTTTTGAAAACATAAGTCTAGTCAATCAGAGTTTGAAGAATACGAAGAATGTAGCCTACACTATAATCATGTTCTTGGCGTTCGAAAATACAATAGAAAGCTTGATTAGAGAATAAACTGCCAATCAAAAATCGCGACGGTTTATAGACTAAAGTTTGTTGCATAAAACAAAATCAAACCAAACAAATTTTGCAAGTATGATTATGTTTTAACTTTGGGAGTCATACCGAGTTTATATTTTTTTAATTGTTCGATATCTAAAATTTTAATTTGGAACATATATTAACACTTGTCATTCCGAATTTTTTATTAACTGATTATATGCATCATCTAAGGATCTTGAATTTTGGGCCCAACACTAATTTCATACAAAGCAAATATATTATTATTAATTCCAATTCATTATTAATTTCTTCTCATTTATAGGCCTTACTCTAGTTCTATTTTATTATTGATCTTACTCAACATATACCCATTATCTAATGAGGCCTAATAGTATTCCATCAAACTCAGGAGCGTAAAAAAAAGCCCCGACCCCAACAATGTAACTTGCCAACATGGGCTCGACCAAGATTTGAACCCGCCCAAGCTTAAAGAGCAATGGACTGGGCCTGGGTCTCTCCCTTAGAGCATGAGGGCGGCTCGAATTTTGTTACCAAAGTCCAAATATTAGCTCAGCCCAATGTTCAACTTTATAGTTTTTTTATATTTTATTATATGTAAGAGAAAATAAATGTTTAAAAATTAAATAATAGTAAAAAAATAATAATTATTAGAAGTTTATATGTATAAAACTAAAATAAATATAATAAACATCATTATTTATTAAATTATAAGTTAGTTTATAAATACAAAAGTAATAATAATTTATTATTTATTAACTTATAAGCCCGTTCATAAAAATAAACTTATAATAAAACATTTTTTTATTAAATTGTAAATAGGATTGTATTGTAAATTATAAGTAAATTTATAAATATAAACTTTCAAATAAATACAAAATCATAGATCTTGCACATAGAAGTAATTTTTTAAAATAATAACAAATATTTTTTAAATAAACTTAAGAAGCCCAGTCTAGCTGGCTACTCAAGCTCGTATACTCTTATAGCTAAACTTTTTCCTCTAAAAAAAAAATCTGATTGGGCCCGGGTTAAAAATTTTACGAGAGCCCTTCGAACTTGAATCGAACTAAATGCGTGGTGGGTCAGCTCGAACCGAATAGAATTTACATCCCTAGTCAAATCTCATATAACTCTAAAAATTTTGGTAAATTATTAGATGTTTTGGAAGTGTTGCATAGACAATGACACGTGATAGTTTTGAAAAATAAAATTTTTTAATGTATTTTAATTAAATTTTTTTATCTTTTATCTTTCTAACAAATAAACCCATATTATTACAACAAAAATATTTTTACTACCTAATTAAATGAGAGCATAACGCGCCAAGGTTTCGGAAACTAGCGAATAATTACTCGAAAATTATACCAAGTACAAGGAGTTAACAGCCCCGCAGTTTCTGTCCATTTAGCCACGTGAGAATCTCAGAAATACGTTACGGCCTTCCTATCTCAATGATACTGACATATTTAGTCATCCTCACTGTCCACGTGTCACGAAAATTTTTTGTTTGTTAGGAATGTTTAAAAAATATAATTTTTAATATATTTAACTTTTTTTTTAAAAGTTTAATTATTTAGAATAATTTTTTGTACTATTTTTTTTATTTTAAAATTTTTATTAAAATATTTAATGTGTTTTTATTTTTTTTAAAATTATAATTTTTAAGATATTGACACAATTCTTTTTATTTTTGTAAAAAAAATTAACTTTTTTAATTGAAGTATTATAATTATATTACATCAAAAAAATTAAGTGTGTTCAGGATGTATAGGATTTTCTTCTTAAAATGAAATTAGTAATTTTTTAAAAATGCTAAATATTACAGTTTAAAATTGATTTTTTATGAAAAGAAATAGATTTTAAGAAGTGTCAAAGAGGAACTTTAATGTTTTTAATAGTTTTTTTTTGTGTCTTTGCAATTTTTTTTTATTTTTTATTTGATATGAAAAATGAATCTAAGAAGGATAACTGTTATTGTTAAAGTTTAAAAAGTATATTAAAGACAGGAAAAAGTCTTATAAAAGCTTTAATGTAATTTTTATGTCTTCTTTAATTTTTTTAATAAATTCTTTTAACTTTTAATTTTTAATTTTTTATAATGAGAGAAATCTAAAATATATTCTCCCTAAAAATAAAAATAAAAATAAAAATATTTTTCTATACTATTTGTAAATGGAACTCATAAATTTTGAAGCTATGTCACATAATTTTTAATTCCAAAATTATCTACAATTTAACCGCCATCTGTTATTATCTAACGGGATAAAATTGTAATTTTATTATATAATAACAATTTTTTAATTTTTAAAAATTTTAAAAATTATTACGCACATGTGTGTCCCACCTTTCTATTACTAATATATAAAAAGAAAGCATCTATTTTGTGTGATGAATCTTTATGGATTTCTTGTATACCAAAAATGGACTTAATTAATTTTTTAATATCAAAACAATTTTATTTGATTTTATTCATTAAATTTTTTCTTTATTATCTAATTTAAAATATAACTGCTTACAATTTAAAAATTAAATTATTTTTATTATTTATTTTTAATTTATTTTAATTTTTAAATATACACTTACATACACATACATGTATCTACCCCTATTATAAAATAATATCCGGGAGAAATTGGATATTTTATCACTCAGATTTGTTATTTCGATTTTAAGGTGGATCACATTTTGACCCGGTTTACCTTCGCTATTTCTTTATATATATATATAAAATATCTTTATTTACCACCTATAAAATAAAGACATATTTAATATTTATTTAATAAAGACATATTTAATATTTATTTTGGTTTTTATAAAATAAAACTATCTTAAAAATTTACTATGTTTTTTCAAAATTTAATTTTTTTTGTTTTATTTTATAAGCAACATTTTATTATTTCTTAGCCTATGTTTGGACTAAAAAGCCTTGTAATTTTTTTTAGAGCTTCTTATTTTTTATTTTTTATGAACTTTTTTATGTTTTAGTTTAAATATTTTGCTTTTTTGATTGCTTGTGATTAAAGAATTCTAAAAAGTATGTCCGTTAAGGCCCGTTAAGGCCAATTTTTAAAAAAATTACTAAAAACGAAAAAATTAAAAAAAAAAGCCAAAAAATCAGCTAACTTGATTTTTTTAGACTTATATGAACTTTTTTTTAAGTTTTGATCAAAGAGTTTTATTTTTCTATTTTCTTGTTATTAGAGTAATCTAGAAAGTACACTTATTTAAGTTAATATTGAAAAAATTTTATAAAAATAAAAAAAAATTATAATAAAAAAATTAATCCAAACATAAGCTATTCTTTTATTAATTTTGACCACTCTTACCTTTTGTGCTCGTTCACCGCCTTCAACCACCGTTACGAACCATTATTTCCAACCACTAATTATACTCTCCATCCGTTAATTCACCCACTCCGTCCATTCATCGATCGTCATATTTACCCATAATTTTAATCCATAGCTAGCTTTTCCAACTACCACCTCTCTTCACCAATCTCTACCATTACCCACTATGCCTTTAAGCTGTATAATGCTCCTTTGTAAACTCAATTCCATATATGTTTTTATGATAATATTATTTATTTTATAATACTTGTTGAGTTTATTAATTTACTTATGTAAAAAGAAAAATTGATTAAATATTAATTTGTAACTATAAAATCGAGTTGTATTTATCTAATAATTATTTTTAAAAAATATTTTTACTATTCATTTCAATCGCATAATAGTGTTTCGTGCTTAACACATACACCCTTTTTTTATAGTGATTACATACTGGTGGTCATTGATATTACTGAAACTAATAACTTATAAATTGTAACTTGTAGTATATCTTGTGAGTGTTTGGTAAATATATTAACTTATAACTAAAATAGAACAAAAAATAGTTATAGGGCCTCGTTTGGCGAACGGCTTTAAGTTGAATTTTTTATTTTTTTATTTAAAATTCAAAAAGTCAAAAAGCCACGTTTGGCAACCCAAAGATTTTTAATCTTTTAGCTTTTTTGTTTTTTACATAAAACTTTTTATATTAAAAATATCATAACTCTTATTAGCGTAAATTAGGTATAAGTCCCATTTTAGAAAGATACTTGGAAATTAATCTTTATCAAAAATATTGTATTCTATAAAGTTCTTTTTTAAAATTTTGGATAAAAAATAGACCCTTATACCATTTATCAATTTTAATTAAGGTTATACGGT
>JAULJZ010170346.1:0-24523 GCA_032270985.1 Heliamphora pulchella
ATGTGTCTATTTCTAATTAGTATTTTCTTTTTAAAAAGATTTTTTGAATTTCCGTGAAAAAATTAATGTTGTGTTATATACTTTTGGTAATTAAATTTAATTTTTTCTATATCGAGTGTTTTAACTTTTTTTATCATATGAGTTTTGGTAATTAGATTTTACACTATTGGTTCATTAATTATAATTTTTTTATGATTTAATTCCTATTTATGCTTTAAAATTTTATTCTGATTTAATTTGTATTTAATGTAATTTAAGTTTTATTTGATAAGGTAAAAATTGTTCAGGCTTGACTTAGGATATGTTTGGTAACCTTTTTAAATTCGGTTTATTGTCTTTGGCTTGGGGTGAGCATCGAGTCGTGTCGTGTTATATTCGTGTCGTATAATATCAAATTCGTATTAGAAAACTTTCAATACTAATACTCTCCATTTAACTAAATATATTACTTATCTTAATATTAACACTACTTTTTTATAAATAAATTAACATGTTTACAACTTATTTAATAATAAGTTCATATTTTTAATTCTATATATTTTAACGATAGAATCACATAAATTATAACAAATAAAAAACTCCAAACAATATGCAAAAAAATCTTTACATAGTTTGATAGAAAAATTACATGAATTCTTGAATGAAGAACTCCAAAATTCAAATAGCTAATGAAAGAAAAAAGTTTACAAAAGAATAAACGGATTAGATAAGTCATTTTGAGTTCTACAAGTTCAACATTAACTCAATCTATTTATTAAACATGTTATCAATTCCTGTCATTTTTAACTTCATGTAGGGTTTGAGTCGTGTAAAAAATTTCATCTTTGTTTTTGGCTTAAAGTTATAAAAATAAATTATCAATTCATAATTTTTTCTCTGTATAGTAACTTAAAGCCACTTTTCTACCAAATAAACTTTTTGCGTTAAAGCCAAAAAAAGGAAAAAAAAAACTAGCTTTAAGCTCGAATAATTAAAAGCTTAGGATAATAACTTATTTACATATTTTTATGTTATTTAAACTGTTTTTGGTACTTTTTTATTTTTTCAATTTCCTTAATAGGAACAAACCAAATAAAGTTAAAAACTTCAACAATAAATGAGAAAAACATAGAAAAAATGAGAACAAGTCGATCAAAATGTGCCAATAAATTAGATTTTTATTTATTTATTTTCTCCTCTAATAGCTTTTTTTACTTTTAGATTAAGTTTATTTTTTACTTTATCGATTTTTCTCGTAAAAGACAGAAAAAAAAAGCCAAATACCTTAAAATTATCCCAAATTAATCCAATATACATCTTGGGTCAACTTCACTTACGGTACCAAACCACGAGAATATAGCATATGATGATGACAAAGCATTGCATAATCCTTGTGATGTCAATATAAATACGTCACACCAACCATTGATTAATAAAAAAATATTTACAAAATAAATAACTTCTCATTATAGCGTTCTCCTCTTCGACCAGAAAAACCTCCTTTCTCTTCAATTCCATCTTCATCTTCATCTTTATCTCAATAAATTAATGATTGGTAATCATATTTAAATATTACAAAATGTTACATTTTATTTTAAAGTATAAAAAAACGGTGGATTCATAAATCTATTAAATTGTTAAAAAAATTATACTGAAAAATAATTTACAGCAAAAGTAAGTAAAAAAGGTGAAAAATGAAAAAAATAAAATAATTAGATTTCATTACTCGTTCAGTTTGCAAGAAAGTTAACAAAAATTTTAATTTTTACCTTTTCACAATTCAAAATTATTGATAGATTTAATAAAGGACCAGGGAGAACACGCGCCCCCGCAAATTTTGATATACCCACTTTTACATATAAATAATAAAAATATTTTAAAATATACCTTCAATAAATTTAGTTAGCGCTCCATCTCAGATTTTGTATTTTTCATTCTACCTATAAAAAATAAAGATGTTTTTAAATATACCCTTAATAAAATAGTTAGTGCTAAAAGACGCAATCTATTTCTTAAAATGAGCTTATACATGCACATATTTTTCTTCTTAGTGTACAACTATATCGCATGTGAAACGATGTCAAAATCGAATTTTTTTTTGCCTCCTTTAAGTTAAGTTTCTAGATTGGCTACTGTGCACAATCTTTTATTTTTTTCACTTCTTTAATAACGTTAGCCACTGTAGATTGGCTAACGTTATGCATGAATTTTTTTTTTTTAAAATAGTCGATATGTTATTTTATTTTTGTAATTTATAGATGTCATAAATGACTGAGAGGCATAATTTTCCCCAAAATTCGAGTTATTAGAAATTTAGAAAATGCGTTTTTATTTGTTTTGTAAACAAGTTTTCATTCTATTCTTTTTTTTCTTCCACCACTTACAACCATTACTTTCAGCACCACATTCGATCACTATATACAGTCATTGCTTTCGATTACCACCGCTATCTTTTGCTATTATTAACAACTATCAATTTCGATCACTACTTCTAACTATCACTTTTTAAATATTTATGTGTTAAACATGTGTTTATTTTTTATTTATTATAAATAAAAAATAAAAAATAAAAAATTATAAACATTACCCAACAGGCCTTAGTGTTTTAAATAAGATTCTTGCATTTAATATTGACTTTCTGGAATTATTGACTCTCTTGATCTGAATGTATTATAGTTTTCTTAACTAGTTTGGGGCTATTAAGTTGACTTCATTATAAATAGTTTATGGTCCTTAATTAAGGATACAACTAGATTTTTGTGATTAATTTATAGTATCTAACAGTCTAATCAGAAAGTACAAATATATCTACCAGTCAGCTTCTTTCTGTTATTCATACATCATGCTATTCAATAATAATCAATACAGTGAAAAAAGAATGGGGGGTATGTGAATTTGGGGAATGGAGATGCACACCACTGTTTATTATTTAATTTTTAAATTTATTTTTATGATCATATTCGTTTATTAAGTAAAATTTATTAATTTTTTTAGTCTTACAAAAATTTAAGTTAATTCGATATATGTAGCTAAGTAATTAAATAATATTATTTTATAAACAAATGATTTAAATTTAAAATTTTGAAAAAAAATTGTTAAACAAATGTGATTTGATCACTTATCTATATGTATTTAATTAAATTACATTTTTTTGAGAATAATAAAATTAACGAGCTCTACGTACTGAATCGATTTTATCATAAAAATAAATTTAAAAATTAAATCATAAATTATGCACAGTACAATACTGTGCATTAGTTACATAGCACCTTTCCTATTCCGGTGATTTTGTTATTGCACTTTTAATTTTTACGTGTTTTTTATTAATTGGTATAAGTATTGTTTTTTATTAATTGACATGAAAAGTCATACCACACTTGTCTAATTTGCTAAGGTACAATTTGTTACACAAAATTAGGAGAGAAAATAAGACTAAGAGGCAAAGATAGTCCACAAAACAAATTTTAACCACTTAAGTCCTGTTTGGTAATAATTATGTTTATTATTTTTTTATTTTTATTTTTAAATCTTTTATAAACTATATATATATATATAAACAAGTTTGATAATTACTTTTATTTTTAAAAATATACAAATGATTTTTAAATTTTACTAAATTCTTAAAAACAAAAAAAAATATGTATTTTTACATGTTTTGTAAATAAATTTTATTCCGTCTTTTTTCTAAGACCCCTTTCGATTACCTCTTTTAGCTATCATCTCTGACAACTCTCCTTTGGCCACCATCTCCAACAACGCCATTTTCGACCATCTATAACCATCTTTGACGGCCACCACTTTCGATTACTGCTTTTGACCACGATTTTCGATTACCACCTACGACCACCGCCTTTGACGGCCATCGCTTCCGATCACCACCTCTGACCATCGTCGCTACCTCTTACTATTATCAACGGCTAATACCTTCAGTCACTACCTACGACCATCACTTTTCAAACATTCACGTTCCAAATATGTTTTTGTTTTTATTTTTTTATAGAAATAAGAAAAAATATGTTTTTGTTTATTGTAAATAAAAAAACTAAAAATTATAACACTACCAAACAGAGCCTCAATATTTTTAGTCTCGTGTTTATATCCCAAGATTTGGACTAATTAATAGTCCAATAAATGAGGAGTTTTTAATTCCTCATTTGTAGTATTAATATAATACCCGACTTTTCAGTTAATGTGATATCTTGGTATCTCACATCGAAAATGGAGAGAGAGTTCTTAGGTTATAAAGAAAAAAACTTGAACTCTTACATAGTAACGAGGCATTTTTTCAAGATAGTAGAGACCCTAGCAGAACTCAGTTAAGCATGCTTACGCTGGAATAATGTAAGGATAGGTGACCTCCTGAGAAAAACAAAATTATGAGAGTTTTGTCCAAAATGGACAATATCGTTGTTATGAGAAGGCTCGCAATGTTACAAATGGTATCAGAGCCGACTATTCCTACCTCCGAGTGTGGGTCCTTGTCATCTCGCGTGTCATGTGAGCGGATCGATAAGGACTGGCAGCCTACTGCACAGGGATGTGCAGCCCTAAGGAAAGTGGATTATGATATCTTGGTACATCACATCGAAAATAAAGAGGGAGTATCTAGGCTATAAAGGATAAACCTTTACTCTTACATAGCAATGAGGTATTTTCTCAATGTGGTAGAGACTCTAAAGAACTCAGTTAAGCGTGCTAATACTGGAGTAATGCAAGAATGTGTGACCTCCTGAAAAAATCAGAACTGTGAGAATTTTATTTAAAGCGAACAATATCATTGCCATGAAAATGGTCGGATATTCCAATTAATATTAGTACTAAGTTTCGAAATATACATCTTTCTTTCTTATCTAACAAACAGAAATGTCTCTATGATTCGTATCCTATTTTTTTATCTCACTTTTACTAACACATGAATCAGATTTGTCACTATATATATATATGTATATATATATATATATATATAATCACCTCATATAAAAAAATGTGGTACTACAATAATACTAATCCTCTCATGTCCTATCCAATCACACTCGGAATAAAAAATAAGGCTTCAAACTCTATTTTTTTCGACACCCCAATTAATAAAAGTATTTCTAGTTCGATTTGGTTCAGTATTGAACTAACCCAAGAACCAAAATCGTTTTGAACGATTTCAAAAATTTAAGAACTAAAATCGAACTATGAGTACCGTATAACCTATCATGCCCCAAATCTGGAGGCATGACCGACCATGGATTAGGAGCCGTGGCCCAATAGCCACAAAAGCCTAAAAATTTAAACAAATACTATGAAGTTTGTAAAGTTTTGATATTACTGAGATTTAAGTAAAATAGTGTTTCAAACTGTAACAAATATCTTTTGTAACACAACAGTTTACAAAAACAATCAATTAGTTTTAATTAATTCGATTTTCAACTGAAACAACGATCATTCATAAAATATTAATTTGAGTGTCAACTCGTCACCAAAATATACTGACTCAATAAAAATACGAAATGAATTTTCCTATGAGGTCACTGGTATTGGGTTCCAAAACACAATAGAGTTTTCACTAGTAATTTCATTAAACACTTGAAAATGTTAAAAATAATATCAACCGATAGCTCGGTAAATGGCAAGTATTCGTAGTAAAATACAGTTCTAAAACAAGATATTCATAATATCTATAATTAAAACATAATCATGACATATAATAAACGAGCGTTAAATCATGTGATTTCACAAATCGTGTTTTTTCTTGTCAAAATTTATATTTTCAGTGTAATAAATAACTTTATAGGATTTCATAGTAAAAAAAATAAGTAATCAATACATCACGTCGCATCATAAAAAAATTAATATCACAATGGTGATAAAATATGATCATCTATAAGCGGTGGAAACCATAAATAAAATAAGTATTCAGTGCCATATATAAAAAAAACCTCTAGACATTCTTGGCCTATTGGATCAAACATCGAACATAGAGTCATCACAGGATGACGCCTGAGTTTTTTCTCTAAGACGAACCAGTTTAAAGTCATTTGGAATACCAAATTTTTTTTTTTCTAAAACTGTTTGAGCACCAGAGTCACCACGTGCATAAGACCGTGGCCTTTTCCCTAATAACTATAATCACCTCCGTAGAGGATCTTTCCTCTGAATTTTGAACACGGTCCCAAAATAAAATCTCATAACATTACACTATATTGATGTCTACAAAAAGTTCCATTTAACATATAAATGTATAAAAAATAATTTTCATACCAAGAATTTTGCATCACAAATATTCATATATTTTTATACAAAAAAGATTTTTAAAATTTTCTTTTGTTTTACAAGAACCAATTAGGGACATGGACAATTTTAAAAAATACATAGTATGCTAAATCACTCACTTGAAATCTAAAAAATGTATTATTCACAATAAAAAAAATAATGTATAACTCGCAATGAGAAGAATAATATTTATAAAAATACAACACTACGATCCTAATTTATCTCTAAAGCTTCTCATGTTCATCTAAAATACTTCCACTCCTATTATAACTCTTTCAATCTTAAAAAAAACCAAGATCACTATCAATAGCTTGTTCATTCTTATCCAAATATAATAATAATTGTTATTATTTTCAAATTTTATGATTATCTCAAAATTTAATATAAATATATTTTGCTTTTTACGCAAAGTACTAATAATTTATTTCTTTTATTTTATTGGAATCTCTCTCTCTCTCTCTCTCTCTCTCTCTCTCTCTATTTGAGTGAAACTAAGCTTTATAGATAGATAGATAGATAGATATACAACTTTAATCAAATACTTTATTTTATCTGTAAATATTTTACATTTATCATAAACACAATTCTATTCCTATTTTAACATCTAATTCTGAAAAACTCTCTAGTCAATTCTATCATTCCATCTTATACTTATCTTATCAAAACAAATTTAAAATTTTAAAATTATCTCTAATTTTAATATATAATATATTTTCTTTATATAATTAGGACTATTAATTAATTAATTAATTAAATTTTTTCTATTGCAAAATAACTACGAAAACTCAAAATGTTACATAATCAAACCTAACCAAACCAAAAAAAAATGGTTCGGTTCTGATTGAAATCACGGTTTTAAGACTAAATATTCATTGCTAATTTTATGTTAAAAAATTATACGTTTATTTTGTTTTGTATTCCTTTTTCCTCTATTATTTTTTTATATTATTTTACTTTATATCTTGTTTTATTCTTTATTTCATTAAGTTACTAATTAAAGATATTTTCGTATGTATAAACTATGCATTATATTTTATTTATTCATAATATTATTAATTGTTTATTGATTATTAATAATGTACGAATTTCATAATATTGCACTGTTATACAAATCAAATAAATTAAATTATAAAAGGGAAATAAACAAAAAACAAGAGAATAGAAGATGGAAAAAAAATAATATTTTAAAAGTATATATTTTTCTTTATATATTATCTAATTATAAAAACTTAAAGAACAGTTTGATTGATTTTATATGATTGTCTAAAACCTTAATTCGAGAATCGAACCATAATAAACTATTTTTTTAAACACTCCTACTAAATAATTATCCTCAGTATTTGTTGAGTGCTCCAAAGAACATAACATTATCAATGCCCAAAGGCTTATAAAAAAATTGATAAAAAAAAAAAAACACTTTTAAAAGCCCCATAGAAATTAACGGTTTTCTTGTATATAAGCCCACAATAATAAGTGATGAACAAAATACTCTTTTGCACAGGCCCAATAGGGAAAAAAAACATTCTATTTAATTGAGGTTAGTTACATGATTTTTCTTTTTATCATTCTACTCTATCGTCAATAATTGTATGTTCAAATAAATTTAATAAAATTTTATATATTTTCTTATTATATCATCTCATGTCAATTTAATTTTTCTTCTCCTCATAGTTTTTCTACCAATACCATTATATTTTCTTTATTGATAAATACACGCTTTCGCTATCATATCTTGTACTTGACAAAATTTAAAAACCTTTCGTATGGAAGTGAAACCTCTACTTTTCTTTGGTTCTTCACTGGCCTTTGGCACATAACTAGCATGTATGCAGCTTCTGTATGTAGTTCTTTGTTTCCAGAAGACTTTCATGTTTTCTGTTTGTTTCTTTGGTGCTTATCTATCTATTTATTTTTTGATGATAACAAAAAAATGTATTGATGATTAATGTAAGAAATTATAGAGGTTGATTATTTAAGATTTTTTATCTAAGTTTTTTGAGATTTCGCTTAATGGTTCCATAAGTGTTGGGTAGGCACCTTCATATATCTTTGTTGATTAAAAAAAAAAAACAACACACACACACACACAAAGCACCTCCATAGGTTAATTTCATGCGGCGGTAAGATCAAAATAATACATGTGGGTAGGGTAATATTTTTGGTATGTAGTTATATTAACGCTATGTTTGTTTCAATAAAAAATATTTTTATACTTTTTAATCTTTGGTATAATAAAAATTAAAAGTCAACAAAAACTATTCTTTAGTACAATGAAAAATAAATTAATT
This sequence comes from Heliamphora pulchella, assembly GCA_032270985.1. Lineage (NCBI taxonomy): Eukaryota > Viridiplantae > Streptophyta > Magnoliopsida > Ericales > Sarraceniaceae > Heliamphora > Heliamphora pulchella. Next base: position 8,529 of record JAULJZ010170346.1, read on the forward strand.
ATACCATAACTCTTTCAAATCTACACTGCTATTCTCTTACATATCAAAATCTGTCATTGACTTGATCTCAACTAAACCCTAAGGAATATATTTTATTTTATTTGCTTCTCTATTGTGATTTGTCTTATTATTCATTTACTAGTTTAAAAATATAAAATTTCTCATTCATCATTTGTGCAAATGAGAATATTATCATTTTCATTGTAAAAATGAGAATTTCTCATTTTTATTTTTTAAACTTTTTATATTCAATATAGATCTTAGTTTATAGATTTCTACGAGAGGATTATAAAAATAAAAATATATATACTAAAAGTTATACAATTTTAAATTTTTAAAAATGCAAACTAATTGCATAAACGTGCTTTCTCTCTCTTTTCTTTAATTGCATGCATAAAGGTTAAAGGTGGAACCTATTTCTATTAAAATTTAATAAATTAATGAGAGGTAAGTTTACCCACTTTTAGAGTGGGTGAACAAATTTACACTATACTATCATTTGTAAAGTCATAATCAAATATAGAAACTATTTTTGCAAAAACCATTTTTTGGTAATGTTTTTATTTAGAAAATATTCTCCTAAACGGAGTGTGAATGTAGAAACCAAATTTCAAGTCTATATTGACCTTATCTAAGCCCTAATGAATATATGAGTTGGTAAGGAACAATATATTGAAAGAACTGAATGTTTGTTTTTGAGGCCAGTTAATTTTTTGTGACACTTAATAGTATCTACCAGTCTATCTAATAAATTTAAAACGAAAACAAAATATCTACCAGTCAGTTTCTTTCTTTTATTCACCATTCCCAGTATTGATTGAGAATGAACACATTTTACCAATTTTTAGTTTGTTTTTTTTTGCTACGATGCTTCCCTTCGATTTATTTTTCTTTATTTTTAATTATATATCATATGTTTTTATGTACAATTTCATCTAAAGAATTAAAAGGGCCTTCTAGATGAGTTAGGTGCTCGTCTTACTCTATAAAGTTCTATTTTTCTCGAAACCCAAAATAATTTGCCTCAATATTTGTTGAGGGGCTCCAAAGAAACAAAACTAAGAAATTATCCTTGTCCAAATGCCTCCAAAAAATTGATCTGAAAAAAAAAAAAAAAAAAGTCCTACAAAGCCCTAGTGAAATTAAAAGTACCCCTTCAATTTAATTTTTCTTTAAAAAAATGAATGTTTCGGGTTCAACTCTTCTTATCTTTTATAACCACTTGCGCATTACTATGATTATAGTTTTTATGGATGCTTTGCTCGGTTTATATGTCTGGCAAAACATTCATAGACCCGGGTATCCTTACAACTTGATGTAAGTAGGAAAATATATAAATTTGAAAAAAGTTTGTGTCCACATTGACATTGTATGAACTCCCTAGGTTTTTAACGACTCTTTTCTGGTACAGACCAGATAAGTTCCAAAAGTGATAATATTCTTTTTGCTAAGCCAAACACCATCTCTTACTTGCGGGCATCTAGATGCATATAGTTGACGAAGAACTATGTTTTGTTATTTCATTAGGATTTAGCGCTTGTTTGTTTATCATGCAGGCGTGGAATTGGGTTGGGAAATATATGGGTTTTACAGATTTAAAATTTGTTTTCGGGGAATAATAATTTTGCGCTAGTTTTACATGATTTGCATAAATAGTACACAAAATACCCAACTCGTCATGATATTTTTATTTCTACTTCTAGTGTTATTAGTATTACGCATTAGACACTTGAATTTACGGGAACAATCTCTTCCTTATTTAATAATTAATTATTATCATCTCATTTGAAACAATCTTAACTGATAACATAGAATTCCAAAGGATTGGGCTGGTGGTCAGAGATTGAGACTTGGGATTATGCTCCTTAAAGATTTCAAATTCAAAACCTTCTAAGTGCTATCAACACTTCGAGGCTAGTTCATATATATGAGATTTTGTCTCGGTTTTAATTGGGCCAACTACTGGTGGATAGTGCGATTGGTTTTCTTATGGATTAGTGGAGATGCACGTAAATATATCTAGACATCATGAGATATCAAAAAAATTAATTAAGATTAATAGTGTAATTTTTTTATTTATCGAACAATATTTAATTGAAAGTATAATAACTTATGAATAAATAGTCTATTATTTGATTCGGCATTATTTATGTTAGATTAAATATATTAGTATACACAAATACCCTTAAATAGTCCCGTGTTTAATGGAGTTGTGATGTATAATTGTACGAACAATTTTATTTTTTTTCTCACAATTGAAATAGTTCTATCCCTTATTGTGAAATAAAATATGAGAAATTTAAAGTATTAATTATTCCTAATCAAGGGTGGGTGGGGATGCTTTCCAAAGCCATTCTCCTATAAAAGCCAGCGTAGGAGTCCATTGTTGGCAAACCAAGTTGATCATTTTTGGCAAAGAGTTCATTGTTGGCAAACCAAGTTGATCTTTTTTGGCTATGGAAACTCAAATTGATTTTTCTGTTTCCTCACGCCGTGACTTCCCTCCTGGCTTCATATTTGGGGCTGCAACTTCATCTTATCAGGTTTAGTTTCAACTTTCAACCCAAGCTTCCCAATATTGCTTTAATTTCAAGTGCCTTGGTTTATTCCTAAATTATTTTTCTTACTTTTATTGTCATTTTCTCCAGTGTGAAGGTGGAGTTGTGGATCGCGGCGATAATATATGGGACACTTTCACCCATGACCACAAAGGTCTTTCTTTCTCACCAACTACAGTTCTGTTCGGTTGTAAGAAAAATCATAAGGAAAAATTGAATTCCATGCAAAAATATAAAATGAAAAACAAAGGCAATTTTATTTCATACATGATATTAGATAGACCTTATCTTCGTCACAAGAACAATTCCTCAATCCAAATGGCACCTTCAGCCAGGCAATATAGATATTGAAAAGCTAAACTAGTTCCATTTCTTGACGGCCAACAACATCTTGGTCATGTTGATGGCTCTCATCTGCGCTGCCCCTTCCCAACCATTAATCGCAATAATGACATGGTTGATAATTTAGCATTTGACACATGGTGTCTCTAGATTAACTATTAATGAATCTTTTGATTGATCCATCCCAAAGTCGCATTCTACAGCTTCACATGCAGCTCCAAAGCAGCAAACAAGTAGATCGTAATACTACCTAGTTTCTCCACAATGCCAAAACTCCTTTTGATGAACTCACTACCTTTGGTTGCTCTGTTTCCCTACAATTCAATTATCTCAGAAAACTATGACTCCCACCCACAGTAATAATTTTCTACAAAAAGATGTTTTTCATAAATTATATTTTGTAGAAAGTGCAGGATGCATCAACACCCGATATTTTTACTAATTTCTTTTCCAAATTAACTAACTGGGTAACTAAAATTAGTTTCCTTGTAATTTTTTATTCATTCCTTTTTACTTCACTTTTCTCGTAAATTTTTTTCTCTAATAACTGAACATGGCTTCAGTTTTTGATGTCTTATAATGCATAATCATTTCAATTTCTTTTAATGCATAATCCTACACTTTTTGGAGGATATGATTTGTTAACATACGTTGTCGCATTAAAAAGATTATTATGTGATCCAAATTTCTTTGAAAGAACTGAACAACCTATAGTAAAATAAAATAGTTTTTTTCTCGTTCATTCCTTACTCCTCACCTAAACGAAGGCATACCATGAGAATAAATTTGAGCGACCTAGATATTCTCACATAATCTTAGGGTTAAAAAATAAATGGATACAAAGAATTGGAAACAAATAAAGATCCTTGACCAGGTATTAATACATTGGGTTTGTCCATATAATTTACAAATTTGTTTTGTTGATGGTTGAAAATTATTCCTTCATTAAGGTCTGCTCTTCAGTATAAATCTCTCGCAGATCATATTTATACATGTGTATATATTGTTCGAAATTGTCTTTCACAGATTGATGAATTTGATATCTATATATAACTTAATTTTGAAGGTATCTGACTTGTAATGACAGATAAGATCAGGGACAAGAGTGATGGAAAAATTGCGGATTTATCATACAGTTTGGCTGAGGTACTTTCTTGTTAAATTTATTTTATTTATTTATCATCCACCTATTCAAATTCTTTAATTTGTTTGAGTGTTAGTATCTTGACAGCAAGTTTTTTGGTCGAGACTTTCTTCTCTTTTTTTAGTTACCGTATTATCGAGTACATCACTAATTATGTGTTGATCTATTTTATTGTAAACTTTATCGAAGCCAATATATATATTTATGTAGAGAGAGAGAGAGAGAGAGAGAGAGAGAGAGAGAGTATATTTTAGCTAGGCAAATTAGTTATTAGTAATGGAGATGATACGATATAAAGAATAATACGTGGAGCAATATTAAAAGTTTGAATAGTTAGTTAAAATATAAAGTAGTTTTAGAGTATATAGACAAAATAAGAAGAGACTATGGTTTTTTTAACTTTTGACTTGCTAAATTAATAATATAGCTAGTAGTGTTAGAGATGCTTTTATGTACTAATGAATTCTTTACATCAAGTTTTATTGTGGATTAAGAAATTCCTGCATTTACTTCAGTTGCATGTTAATTATAGTGGGCTTCTATTTTATACAAAAATTCTAACAAGAATAATGCGACAATTACACTTTTTAAACTAAAAGCGATCATGGTATGGTTCTTTGTTCTTTTTTTTTTTGTGTGGATAAAAATAAAACAAACGCAGGAAGATGTGAGGTGTTTGAAGAGTATGGGAGTAGATGCTTACAGATTCTCAATCTCATGGTCTAGAATATTGCCGCGTAAGTTTCAATTTCTATAGTATATCTCTAAATGCATATATATATATTAATGGATAACCCTAAAATAATCTTCAAGATTAATTTGATTGTTCTATTTGCATGGAAAACGTCATGATTTTCAGATGGAAAGCGATTCAAAGGGACTTGTGCAAAAGGAATTGAATATTACAATCGCCTCATTAATCTGATAGTTCACAATGGTTATTACTCCAACCTCAATTCTTAATTTGATCATTCATTATAACTCTCAACTTTTTACATTTTTTCCTATAATTATGTTATTATAAATGTGCAGGAATGAAGCCTGTTGTGACACTCTTCCACTTTGATGTCCCCCAAGCTTTGGAAGATGCTTATGGCGGTTTCTTAAGTCCGGAAATTGTGTAAGTGATTTAGCTTCGGTCCAATGATTCATTTCATACTACACTTCCATTGATAGTCTTCATTGCTGTTGGAAGGTTATGACTAAGTTGTTAACACACCATAAGATCGTGCATTTTTTTATCATTCTTTTAAGTTGTCCAAATGCACAATTATAGTTCTTAAATAAATAAATAAAATGGAAGTGAAAATGAAAAGGGTTAAATAATTTGGATGAGGATAAGATTATCCCTAATCAAAATTGGTCATCCATGGTTGAGATTTCCATTAATTCGAATTATTAATATTCCACTTTTAATTAGAAAACTCTATTTTTCAAATATACTTTCCTATAGCTTGAGGAATCCTTTAAGCGTAAATTAGAGATACGTCCCAATTTAGAATGCTGTTTATGGATAAGTCCTTTCCAAAAGTCTCATATTTCACGAAGTCCTGTTTTAAATTTTTTAGTAAATTTTTGACCTATATTCCCCTAGTTGTTAATAATGGTAACTCGATATATATAGAATGATTTATATCATATATTTTATTTTAAAAATTATGTTTTCTTATTTTTAGCTGTTGCCTACGTTGAATACATTTTGTGAATGCACACAAAATAATATTTATTTATTTTGCACACAATCATTTTAAAAAGATCTACACCAGGAAGAAGATTGTTTTCAAGCCATTTTTTGTTATTTTTTCACGTAAAAGAATGATTCTGCATTTTTTGTTGAGGCTCTCTGTTTGTATCGTGATATTATATATAATTTTGGCTTCTACATATTTCAATACGTACTTTATTTCATTACGTGTTGCAAAAAATGAAACATTGAGAAAATGTCATGTGTTTCATTGTTGCAAAAATGATACCATGAAAAAGTGTTTTCCAATTATGTTTTGGTTTGCACACGTTGCAAGAGAAAGTGTTTTTTAATTATGTTTTGGTTTGCACACGTTGCAAGAATGATACCATGAGAAAATGATCAATTTTTTGTCGTTTTAGTCATATGAAACAATAGGTTTTTGACCTATGATAGTAATAGAACAATAATAATATATAAAAAAAGTAATACATTATTTAATGAACACAGAAAATAATACACTAACAATATCAAAAATTGATACACATACCTAATGGAATAATAACAATATCAGAAAATGATACACTATTTACTGAATATAAAAAATATTACACTATTTGTTGAACATGAATAAATGGTGCACATAAAACAATATAAATTTTATAAATATTTCACTCGGAGAAAAAATGTCGAGAAAATGATACATTCAGAGACAATTTGCTAACCTGAAATGATTCATTCACTTTGCGCCATTCAAAGCCACGTTATTGAAAATGAGAGATTTCAACCAAAAAGGGAAACTATTATTTTGGAGCTATTCTAAGCGTTTTATGAGAGGCGCAAAAAAAAGATTGAAAATAAGGGTATTTTTAAAAAGCAAATTCAAAATGAGGCCTATTGTAAAATTAATTTAATTTTAGGACTTAATAGTAAAATAAAGCCTAAAACAAGACTAAATGCTAAATCACCCAGGTTAAACACTTTAGGAATTTTTTTAACCCACTTTAGGTATTAATTTACAAAAATAAAATTTATTTAATTTATTTTTAAATTAATTAATTTTGACAATTTTTGGATCAATAATAAAGTGATTTATTATAAAAACTAAACTTTCCCAGATAAGAAAGGTACAATTTTAATTAAGAAGAAGAGTTCTGCTTCGATTATTAAGACTGATGGATTTTAGAACTTTTCTCACCCCATGTTCTAGATCATCATCCTCCCATCATATTTTGTAATCCATGGATAAATATTTATCCATCACATATATTCATCCATAAAACTATAAAATGATTTAAAAAATGAATAACAAAATATATTATTGAAAAAGTATGAATAATGACATCATTCAATAGCTGCCAAGTTTAAGCTTCATATGGAAATAAACCAATCACCACCCTAAAAAATCCCATAAATGAGGGCTCCAATGATTGTATCAAACCTGAAACTCGAAAATTATTATTATCTAAGGATATGTCAAATTAAGTGATATAACAAATCCAGTGTTTAAAAAAAAAAATTACTAAAGCAGCATAGAATTTATCTATTCAAATTTTGATTTTAGTAAAAAGGAAAGCTAGCATGTCTTGGGTAGCAAATTCCAGACGAATAATTCCCAAGAACAAGCCCAACGCACCTCAAACAAATAAGCCACAATTAAAATGAAGCAAGTAACTATTGAAATGAAACAAGAATAATTAAAAGTGTGTTCAATTATCTAAAATGGATGGTTCACTCAAATTTACCTTGAACTCCATATTATTAATGATTGCGTTGAATTAGCTTATTGAATGAAATCTAAGCTTGCTTTATTTCATTACTTCATGGGGAATAAAACCATACTCATTTGGTTAACAGGCATGATTTTTGTGATTTTGCGGATGTTTGCTTCGAACTCTTTGGTGATCGGGTGACTCACTGGATCACGTTTAACGAGCCATGGAGCTTTAGCTATTGTGGATATGCAGTTGGCAGTCACGCACCCGGACATCACACTCCTGGGCATGAGGGATTTTTAAGGAATTCTATCCGGCACATCATACCACATAGGTCTTTTTTTTCTGAGAAAATCTCTAATGGTACTGTTCAAGGGGATTCAAGCACTGAACCATATACGGTGGCACACCATCAACTTCTTGCCCATGCAGCTGCAGTGAAACTCTATAGGCTGAAATATCAGGTCTTAAATGCCCATTCTATTTATCTATATTTAATTGAAGCAATTACATAGATTTCTTTATATGTTTTTCAATGCTTTCCATCTCTTTCCGCCTAGTGTGTGATATCTAGCCTATAATGACTGCGTCACATAGTTTATTCAGTCTCTTTATGCCAATACTTTTGATCGTATAATAGCATTTTAATTAGGTTTCTCGCGTTCTTTGATAACTGTGGTTGATTATGCATACAGGCAAATCAAATAAGTACCATCGGAATTACACTTGTGTCAATCTGGTCGCTTCCCTACTCAGAATCAAAAGAGGACCGTGAGGCTGCAAAACGACAACTTGATTTCATGTTTGGATGGTAATTGAATTTTTATACTTAGTTCAAGACGACTAGATTAGCATTAAATTAACATTGAAAAGGTTGGAATATATAGGGTTATCACTGTTTTACTCTCCACCTATGTGTTTACATAAGTTTTGTCATATTTTGAATGCCGCTGAAGAACAAGCTCGCTATTTTTATTCTTACACAAGACCTCGTCATTGTATCATTTCAGATGCAACAATAATTAAATAGTGTATCATATTATGGACGGGGGTGAGAGACAATGACCAATCCTGAAAGACCATTCTTTCATCAAAGGAGGCATTCTCTCTTTGTCGAGTTTAAGGCACTCTTCAATTCTCCAAATTGATAAATTTAGCATTTTTCCCAAATTTACTTTTTATTAGTAAACAAAACCCACTTTTGTTTCCTTGCAAAGAAACTCTTTTTTATCACTGATCTTACAACGCAATCTTAATGTCATATATAGTTGTAATCTTATTAACCATCTTTTGTTTAAAGCCAAGATTACTTATTATATTGGTGTTGAACAAAAAAAAAATCTAAGTAGTTTTTCCTCTTCTGAAATTTCTTTTTAGAGGTCTGACTAAATTCTTTTATGCATTCTTCCTAACATTTTTTCCCCATATTTTTAATAGGTTTATGGACCCGCTGACATCGGGGCAATACCCGCAAACCATGCAAGCTCTCGTAGGTTCTCGGCTTAAAAAGTTCACATCTGAAGAATCCAAAGACCTAATAGGCTCATTTGATTTCATAGGATTAAATTACTATACTGCCAGTTATGCAAAGAATCATCCTCATATTAGTGGTGAACCGAGTTATGTTACGGATTCTCAAGTTGAGCTCACACGTAAGCATGAATCAATACTAATTATTATTATTTTTGAATGGCAATACTAATTATTATTAACTCAAAATTATGTAACTATGTAAAAAATGACCATATTTTATTTTGGCAGCATTTGACAAAAATGGGGTCCCAATTGGTCCACGGGTAAGACCTTCAACTTTATCTTTTAAGTAAACGTTGAAGTAGCATTCATGTTTAGTTTTGGCTCAATTATACATAACCTACTCATGGCCTTCAAGAATGGGAACACATTTTTTTTCTCAAAGTATTCATTCATTACTTGTACAACTACCCTTCCAACCTTAATGGTGATAAGAGGATATTTCTCATTTCTACATTTGTTTGACATAGGAGCTTTATCCCTTTTTATAAAAATTTTATAAGTCCAAAACTTGAATTGAAATATTCCAATTCATATCTTTGAATTATGATGCAGGCTGCTTCAGATTGGCTCTATGTATATCCAAAAGGAATTTGGGATCTTTTGTTGTATACAAAGAGAATGTACCATAATCCTCTTATTTATATTACTGAGAATGGTAAAAATCTATCTATTTTGTTTTTATTGCAAACTTTCACAATGGTTAGTTATTTGTTACAAATATTATATATATACTCTTTTTTATTTTGCAGGTGTTGATGAGGAAAATAATCCTACAAAGACGCTTAAGGAAGCCTGTGATGATCCTAATAGGATATATTCTCTTGCCCACCATCTTTCTCATGTCAAGAAAGCAATCATGTTAGTGCTTGGAAACTTGGTAGACAAATAGATTAGTACTTACTAGGATCTAACAAAGGAAATGTAATTAGTAAAATTACAATATATTTGGATTTGAATTTGTGGAGGAAAAAGTAATTGAAAAGAAAAAGTTACGACAAAAAAATAGTGAGCTAGGTTGGTTTAGTTATCGACACAAAAAAAAAACGTACAAGTGATTTCATTTCTTTTTATTATTTTATTTTATAAAATTCCAAATCCATTGCCAACGTTACTGAGCATTACTATACAATGCCAACGTTAGAAGTGGTTTGTAACAATGGTTGGATTTTGAATCTTTGTCTAAAATAAGCAAATCCATTGTTTTCGTTGTTTTACAAGTGAGTTTTAATCTATGTTGCTATATTTTATAGGGATGGCGTAATGGTGAAGGGATACTTTGTGTGGTCGCTATTAGACGATTTTGAATGGGCTCAAGGTTACACCGCACGCTTCGGCCTTCACTACATTGATTACAATGATCCCAAGTTAACAAGGCACCCAAAAAAATCAGCAGAATGGTTTATGAAGTTTCTCAAGAAATAAAGAACTATACTTCTCATTATATGATTAAGTATAGACAATAAAAAGTTTCGGGGAGTGGCCTCTTAAATAACGCTCTTTTTTCTGGGTGTTATACCTATGTTCGAGTCTCATGCTTTTCGTTCTACTTTCCCTCGTTCTTACTAAAAAATCCAAATCCAAAAATATCAATAAGGAGAAGTGCTAAATTCTCCACCATGTTTACCTACTTATATCCATGTTTTGTTTGTGTTCAGTGGTTCAAGTTATAGGGTTGGTCGCGTCTTGTTGTATAACTTATTATGTGAGTGTCATGTATAATAAGAAAACAATTTGAGTAAATGAATAAATGCCTTCATGCTTGATGGCATACGTTTCCTTGTTCTTTTTTTTTTATTTGTTTTCAATCTTGTGTGTTGATCATCTTAACGATAGCATATTCATATGTAATGATTGTATATTGTTTTAATTTACCCACTTCTAAATTAAAGTAGTTTTATAATTTTAGGTGTATTGAATATTTTAAGAGAAGATGGTTAGAAAATAATAATATTTTGTTCGCTTTTTAAAAAATAAAATAAAATATATATAATAAAAATAAATTAATACTATAATAATAATCATATTAAAGTTGAATAAAAAAAGAGTCTCTTCGTGCATCGATCGGACAGTAAACGAAACTCATTGTCTGCGAAACTTTAAACATATTTTTTTGGTACGTAGTTCTTGATATTCATCGACGTGAACCATTGATGGGTTAAATCTAAACTCTGTTTGGTTTATTAAGTGACTTTTTAGATTTAAAAATAATTTATTTTTATATTTTTTATGCATAAAATTTAATTTTAAGCTTATTTTAATTAAATATTAATTTTAATTTTAATTTATTATTATCGGATAGTGTTAAAAAGTAAGTTTAAATAATTATTTTAATAAATTTTATTTATTATATTTTCTTAAATAAAGATATAGAATAAAATAAAAAATGAAAAATAAAAAAAGAAAAGTTTAAACTCGCGCCCACAGCCCCCCAAAAAAAACCAATTCCCATTTTCTAGTCTCTCATTACGCACGGTCGCCAGCCTCTTCCTTTTGTTTTTTTTTACTGTATTCTTCTTTTCCCTTCTTCTATAGAAATTCATAGAAATCTTTATTTTTATTATTTTTATTATTTTTGGTCAAAAATTATTTTATGAAATCTTAAATATTTATAATTAAATCTTATTTGTAGGTGTTTGAATGTGATTAATTCGTTTTATTAGAACTCTGGGACTTTTTAAGGTTTTCTAAATTTCTCTCTTTCAAGTTATCAAATGTAGGATTTTTGTTTATTTTTTACTTACAAATGAGATGTATAATTGTGGTTAATATTTTCATAGTTGTTGAATTGGTATTTTTGCATGAAATTGGATTACATCGACTTAAATTTCTTACAATTGAATAAATGAATTGAATTTCTTATTTTAATTGTATTGTTGTTTTTTTTAATGATTAATAACTAACTAAATGTATTAAGGCGTGAAAAATTTCAGTTAACCTTGTTATTTATTTATTTATATATAAATAAATAAATAAAATATTTTTAATCATTTTGGGTCGCGCTTTTAGGCTCATATTCAAGTTATTAGGCCAGTGATTCACTTGGATCGTTACATTTTTTATTCAAGTTATTAAATCGTTACATTCTTTATTCAAGTTATTATACTAGTGATTACTAAAAAAATATTTTATTAACAAGATTATGACAATCTATTTGGCTCTTGATTTAATTGCAAGCTCCAGGCTGTCTTTAGGTAAGAATTAGTACCGTAATTAAGGATGCTTTACTAGGCCTAAAAAAATATTGATCATTAAGGATGCTTTACTAGGCCTAAAAAGAATATTAATTATTTTATAATTTTTAGAGAAAGGTGATTTCGAACCCCATATTTTTTGTTAATTTCTACACAACTATATTTTTTCAATTTTTATCCCATAAATGATAAATCGAGTTTACATTTGAAATTTGGTGGGGGACTTGAATAACATATAGATATAACTAAAATAAAAAAGAAAAGAAAAGAAAAAGCATTGCATATATTGGGTAGTAAAATCAGAATTTGAAAAGACAAATGAGTGTGGATAAAATTATGGACTTTGAGCCAAATCCAGAGAAAACATATCTAATACAGCCTTAGAGGGTCAGCCCATTGTAGAAACAGCACATTGTGCGGCCAGCTTTATTCAACAAGCCCTGGGTTAAGAGATAACCCAGGACGCCCTTATTTTCGCAACGGCAGTTCGGGAAATAATGGGTCAGCTTCCAAAAGTAATTGGGACTACCCAATGATAAGGAAAAATCCCTAATAGTTCGGGGATAAGGGAAAAGAGGTAAAGTCCCAAGAGGACTCAGCCTCTGGTTTTCACCCCTATATAAAGAAAAGCACTCCATACCCTTAGGTACGCAATTAAAAACCTAGTTCTTGATTAGAGACCTCATAGAGAGAAATCTAACTTGAATGCCGGAGTGCTTCTTAATCAAACCAGGCCAAAAAGCACTAACGGTGTTCTTCGTCTTACAGGAGTTCGAGAATACCACGTGTTGCGTCCAGTGAATTCGGTAACAGGGGGTCCGGTCCAAAATTCTGTTCAGGATCATCAGGGTTGAACCAATTTGATTGGTTCAGATTATGCCATCAAATTTACAACGCGCACAATTTAGCGCCGTCTATAGGAACGACGATCTTGGACCAACGTAACCATAAGCCAGACTCCTACTGAATTCACTGGAAGCCACCCAAGGGGGTAAGAAGGTGTCCCTCAAAGATCAATTACAGTCATTCTAGAACGACCAAGGGTGCCCAGGGTCCCGTTAGAGATTCGAAGGCACAAGATCATTAACGATCGACGTGACAAGATCATTAACGATCTTAAAAAAAGAATGGAGCAGTGTGAAAGAGAAATCGAGGAACTTAGGTAAAGAATTCAAAGACAGGAAACCAAGAGGGATACACGCGTAAGGCGAAGAGAAAGTGCCGAACTAGAAGAAACTGAACAAAGCCCAAAATCTTATAGCCTGAGTCATCCTCAAAGGTAGAAACATAAAGCACCTGAGGAGAACCTAAGAAGTTCTAGGCAAACTGAAACCATTGGGGCTAAGTCTACACAGCCAAACACCCAAGGGGTAGCTTGGGCTGAACTAGACCCAAACCAAGACCTCCGGTTGTGGTTGGAGAAAAGGATGAACTCCATAATATAACATGGCACTGGCCAAACAGCACAAGATGTGGCGAGAACAGCACTAGAGCAAATCTCGATTTCACCCCTAACCGAAGTAATTGAGAATGCAGATCCATCACGTAAGTTCTCCCCACCGAAGTTTGAGATGTATGATGTCAAGATATATCCGGTAAGCCATATTCGCCAGTATAGGCAAGTAATGGCCCTCTGGAGTGAGAACGATGCTCTTTTTATCACATGTTTCCATCCAGTTTGAAAGAGACAGCCCTCAGTTGGTTCCATAAGATGGCACCTTGATCGAAAATCAATTGGTAGCAGTTGGCTGAATCTTTCACTACTCGGTTCACTATCAATAGTGGACAGCTAAAAAATTTTGACACGTTACTTACCTTTCGGAAGAATGAAGATGAGACTATTCGGGAGTATGTTCAGCGTTATTGGAAGGTGTACAACTAGATAGAAAACTGTAGTAAGTAGTTGCCCGTGGTCTCTTTTAAGCTTGGCCTACCGCCACAGAGCCGACTAAGGCAGTCCCTCACTAAGAAGGCTGTATCCACCATGTCCGAATTGATGATGAAAATTGAACAACATGCCAAAGTTGAAGAGGATATAAGTCAGGCTGAACAGAGCATGGCATCAGTCAAGCAACCAGAGAGGAAGAATAAAGGGTGAAAGAACCAAAAGTCCAAGAAGGACTCCTAGAAGAAAAATGAGTCAACAGCTTACCAAGTTCTACAAACTGTGTTCAAAGAGCCTCTACACAAACTCTTAGACCAGATAAAAGATAAGCCCTATTTTTAGTGGCCGCCCAAGTTGATCGGTGATCCGAAAGAGAAAGTGTCACTACCACCGAGATCATGGCCATCTAACTGGGGAATGATGAACATTTAAAAAGCATTTGGAGGATTTGGTCCGAGCTGGGCATCTTCTAGAGTTCATTGATACTGAAAAGACTGCTCAATAAGAGGGGCCATAAGTGCTAGACAAAAGGTCCGAGCAAAGGGACGCCCCTCTCGGGGTGGTGAAGACGATTCACAACACTGCTTGTGGATTATTACTAATAACTTGAGTTTAAACTTTTGAGTCGCATTGTTAGGCTCATTATTCAAGTTATTGTTGGGGCAAACAGTCAAGATCCTAAGATTACATCTATGATTTTAGTAAAAAATAACTGAACGGGTAAATGCCGTAACTAGCTCCAAATTAAAACTTTTGATATTGAACAATCAAAATAAAATCCGTAAATACTCCCAAAGTTAGGTTTAGGATTATACCTTTCGAAATCTGGTTTGATGATTTCGGTTGCTGCAATAATTTTCAGTCAACAATCCGCCTCGATTTTTGAATTCTAGTCAAATCTCTGACACAAACCTTTTATTGTATTCCCGAATGCAAAATATGAACAAATAGTGGATTTTGATCAATTGTATTCTTCAATACCTTCTTGATTGGGCTTAAAATTTTTAGAGAACGTGAAAACCCTAACCACGTAATCACTGACTGAATAATATGAATTCTTCCGTCAAGTTTTATAACAGCATATAAATAAGCTACAGTAGAAACCTATGGAGTAAATATGACTTGGGCTCTCAAAATAATTATAAAAACCTACCTCAACCAAGAAGCAATTTTATAAAAACATTAATTATAATTCATTCCACTAAAGAATTATAATTGCACTCCCAGCTATATTCTCAAAATTGAATATTCGAGCACTTGTTATTAAATACTTATTTATTTTTCACACGTTAAGATTTTCGATACCCTTCGATTAAATTAAATTAGGATAAATTACACTCACATCCCTTGAGATTTACGAAAATATCAACCACCTTCCCTGTGGTTTCTGAAATGTCATTAACCTCCTATCTGGTTTACTTTTTGCATCAAATTAGTTCAATCGCCAAATTTCTATCACTACTTAATGAAAAAACTATTTTTCAAGGCATATTTTTTTATTAGAAAATAATATATAATTTTTTTATATAATAATAAAAATAATTTTTGATAAAAATAGTTTTAATATATTATTTTTTAATAAAAAATATATATTGAAAAATATTTTTTTCGTTAAGTACTAATAGAAATTTGACAGTTAGACTAATTTAATGTAGAAACTAAATCAGATAAGAGGTTAGTGACATTTCAGAAACTACAAGGGAGGTGGTTGATATTTTCGTGAATTTCAGGGGAGGTCAGTGTAATTTACCCATTAAATTACTAACAATTATATTTAATCGGCTTCTTAAATAAATTTTTTAAGACCTTACGCATAACTTATTTGACTGTTGGATTATAAAATTTACCTATAAGGTTTAGCTCAGTTAAAACTTATAAGTTTCTTTAAGGGGGTATTATCAATCTCGATTGTTTCGGAACGTTGATTCTGTAAATAATTA
>JAULJZ010170357.1:0-24522 GCA_032270985.1 Heliamphora pulchella
ATTTATTGGCTACTCTCAGTCATTCCACTGCTTCTCTCGGTTCTACTCCCCTGGAAACGTCAAGGCTCATTGTCTTCCTAATTCTGACAAAAACCAAGCTCGGTCACGAACATGTGGGTGGTTGATGTTGGCGGCCAGTTCTCGTAGCACTTGAGTTAGTTCTAGTACCACATCATTGGAGGATTCATTTGCTTGTTGGTGATTAGGTCTTCTACCCGCCATTCTAGAATAAAAGAAAAAGAGTGTTACGATTCTGGAATTTATTCTAGTTCTTAATTACTTATTATGGGTTGAGATTTTTGTAAAATTAGGTTGATAATTATAGGACTGCTTATAAAGATTTTGACATCAAAGATTTGTTTTTCATTTCAATGCAAAGTCAATACAAGTTTGTCAAGAGTTCACACAGTACACATACATTCTTCAAGTCAAAAGGAAAAGTACAAGGCTATCGGGCTAACATCTAAATGAACAAATGTGGATAAAAGTGGCAAACAATAGATTCGCGTTCCCAAGTTGCCTCCATGATGTTGTAGCAGTGCCACTGCACCTCAACGTGCCAGACGTTATTCAGCCCCATCTGTACTCTGTTGGTTATGGCGATCGGAGTCTCTCGATACGTCTTAGGGTCGTCAAAGTTGACGGTCAGATCATGCGAATTGATGATTCCTCTCTCATCTGTCGGCCTCTGATACTGCATCCATTCTATGGTCAACATATCCTCCAGTCGTGTCTTAAATCCAGGAGGAAAGTCTAAGTGATAGAGTCTTCGGCTGTGAGACCCTGACCCGTTTTCTTTTTTCGGCGTTTACGGACGCGCGTTACATGTTTTCAGTCGAGCATGTTTTTACTGCTTTTGATGCATAATCGGGCTTAGATATGCATGCGGGGTAGGTTCTCGGAGCCGTGGGCCGTTGTTGCGTGATTCTAAAAAAATTTCAAAAAAAGATATTTTGGAGGCCTATAAATATCATAAGTTTGATATTTTCAAGAATATATTTTCCAAAACATAACTCATAAGTTTTCTCCGTTTTCTCTCTGCCTTCTCTCTAAGTTCTTGGGGGATCGGGACTCGATTTTCAACGATCCAACAGCGGATCCTTGGTATTGGCATCGTGGGCTACGCAATCATCCGATCAGAATTTGATTCTAGCGAAGCTTGGTTTTTCACGTGGTTTGAGACATCGAGTTTTGAACTCACCGAGGTAGGATTCTGGACCTGTATGTGTTATAAGGGTGCTATGGGTAATCGGGTGTCTTTTTACCGGTCAAATTGTTGTAGATCTGATTTTTTATAAAGTTGGGTTTTTGAGTTAAAAATTGGGTTTTTGTCGATTTCAGTGGATAGAATCGGGTGTCGAGAGTTTCTTTTGAGGTCTTGGTGTTAGTCCTAGGCGTGTGGATGTTCACGGGTGTTGATTTGGAGCTTGGAGGCTTCAATTCGAGGTTTAGAGGGCTGAACCCGTAGCTTAGAAACGGTTTTGGGGTGAGTTCGATCGACTGAACCCATAGGTTCAATTGACTGAAGCTTGGTTTTTGGGTTCGGTCGACTGGACCGAGGGGTTCAGTCGACTGAACCGTGTTCCATGGCATTTTTGATTTTCTAGGGTGGTCTTCGGTCGACTGGGGGCTTGGTTCGGTCGACTGAAGTGCTGGGGTGTGATTTTTGTGGTTCGGTGGTTGAATTTTGGTTTTTGATTGGTGTCCTATGGTATTCAATTGATTAATTTATGGGAATTAATCGATTCAAATACGTGTGGATTCCTTTTGTGGTTTGGTTAATGGCGTCGTGGTTTTGGGGGTCGTGTGGTGGCCCCGGGGTTTATGTGATGCCGTCCTCGGGTGTGACGTGCATGGTTGGTTTAGGGTCTTCAGCACGGTTGTGTGAGTGTTGGTTATGTGCGCGACGTGTGGGTTCGTGGTTTGGTTAAAGGTGTGGTTCTGGTGAGAATCGTCTTGTGGAAAGTTTAGGTGTTGGTTTTCAGGTTCGATGTTGGTTGTCCCGGTGTGTGGATGGGTCGTTCTGGTGAACTGATGTCGGTGTGTGGCATGTGATGTCTTATCGAATTATGTGGCATCTTTATGTGGAACGTCGTGTTTATACGTGCTTTGTGCTTATAGAACTGTGGATAGTTTTATTTGGTACATGATAGTCGGATAAGTGGCCTTCTGTGGTCTTGAAGCGATTAGGGCTTCGGTTTGTAAATGCATGTGATATGCTCAGTGTTATCCCATAGATCAAGTATTATCCTGTTGTATGTATTCGGTGTTACCCTGTTTATTTCAGTTTTATCCTGTGATATGCGGTGTTATCCCGTGGTATGTGGTCTTATCCCGTGGCATGCGATTTTATCCCAGGTATAATCCGTGATCGGCGGTTCCATCCCGTGGCTTACGGTAAAGTATGTTGTTTCACCCCGTGGTCTGACTTACAATTTTATCCCGTGGTGTGCGGTCTTATCCCGTGGTATACGGTTTTACCCCGTGGTTTGGTCTATGATTTTACCCCATAGTATAAGGTTTTATCCCGAGAATGTATGTTTATGTATGGATCTTTATCTCAGTGTTAGGACTGTGGTTGTGGCGTGTGAGGGCCGATTATATGTATTATGGATTGCATGTATTGCATTATGGGACGAATAAACCAGTTTTCAAATTATTTTTAAGAGTCGTGTGAACCGCGATCTAAAAACTATTTTTCAACTGTTTTCAAGGCTCTTGTGAGTCAGTCAAAAACATGGTTCGTATCCTTGCATTCCCATTTGCATGTGAAAACTGTTTTTAAGGCTTGAAAGAGAGTCTAAACCTGCACTTTGGTTACCTAGCATGTTTTGTTTATATTGCATGCTTATCTAGTTTCTACTGAGCCTTGGCTCACAGTGTGGGATTTTCTTTTCTTCAGGTACCGGTCACGCTGGTTGATCTGGAGGTGCCGGAGGAGGTGGAAGAGTGTAGTCTTCCTTTTTGTTAATTTTGTTACATATATGTTGTAACATATTTCTCGGCGTTGGAGCCTTGTAACGTATGCCGTTTGGCGTTTATATACAATGCATGTATGTTTATTTTGAGAGTGAATTCTCGGGCTGGGTGTTGTGGTTGTTTGTTTAGGGGTGTTTCACGTAGCTCGGAGTGTGGGGCGTGAGAACTTGGTATCAGAGCTCTGGGTTCAAATACCTAAGAGCCGTGAAAAAAGGTTGCATCACCGTGTGAGGTTGATTGTGTGTGCTTAGTTGCATGTGTTTAAATGTTTTGATAACATGACCGTGATAGCATGCGGGTCGTACGTGAATGACGTGTATATGTGAGCATGGGGGTTGAATCTTAAGAGTGATAGTCCTACCTTTGGGCGTTTAGATTAACAAACTTGGGGGCCAAGTTAGAAACGCGTTTAGCTCACGTGATTTCTAGCAGGGAATCTGAGTAGGTTATCCAGATTGATGTGTCATTCTTGTTGGTTCTCCTCGGTATGTGGGGTTGTTTAGCATGAACCTATGTGGCTATGTGTTAGCATGCTAGGTGTTTAGCATTTATGTTCATTCTATGTGCTGCATCTTATGAATTGTTTTGCTTTCATATAGACGTGATGTCGGCGAGATGAGGGCGAGGTCGTGGTTGAGGCCGTGGCCGTGCTGTTGGCCAAGGGGATATTCCTATCCCTGATGCTGGGGATGCTACTGCTCCCCTGGGACCGATGGACGCGACGGAGTTGTTGCGTGTGCTGGTTGGCTCTATCCAGCAGCTGGTTGAGACCTCTAGAGGTGAGGCTGTTAGGGAGAGGGTGCCAGAGGCGAGGGCTACTGTGGCGATGCGGGAGTTTAGACGCATGGATCTGCCTACCTTTGCCGGAGAACCTGATCCTATTGTGGCGATAGAGTTGCTGAAGTTGGTGACACGGATCCTTGACACACTGCAGATCGTGGAAGATGAGTTGCGGGTTTCTGTTGCCACCTTCCAGCTGAGGGGTGCTGCTCACGCTTGGTGGAAATATGCCAGGACTATTGCAGGAGTTACTTAGGCGGCCTTTGCAGGAGTATTTCTGGAGAAATACTTCCCATCTTAGAGGAGAGATTTGTACAGGGAGGAGTTCTACACTCTTACCCAGGGGGCAATGGACGTCATGCAGTATGAGTCCAGGTTCACGTGCTTGTCCTGATTTGCACCTGAGTTTGTGAGCACAAACGAGCTGCGTTCTATGTGGTTTGAGTGGGGTTTGAGACTAGCAATCAGGGAGCATGTGGTAGCGATGGAGATTTCTGTGTTCACGGAGCTGGTGAAGGCAGCAGCGAGGGTGGAGAACACCATGATTGAGATCTAAGCTTCTAGGGAGGCCAGGATACCGCAGGCTGGAGCAGCGGGTAGACAGCTGGGCATTCCAGCAAGAGGCAGAGGTCATGTGGTCCCAGTTTTCATCCATCTGGATCACAGCAGTTCTCTGCACCATCACCATCAGTGGCTTCGTTAGGGAGGCCAGAACAGAGGGAGGTCAGATGTTTTCGATGTGGACAGTCGGGGCATCGCGTACCAGATTGCCCGCAGCCAAGGCAGTCTTGGGACCCACAGTTGAGGCAGGCTTAGAGTGCCATATATAGGATTAGTCGTAGGGGACGGAGTTGCTCATTTGTTACAGATGTGGTAAGACTGGACACATCTGCAGGACTTGTCACCAGATGGAGGATCCGCCGAGCATGGCTGGTACGTTAGAGGGTTCGTTTGTGCGGGACCAATAGCAGCATCCAGTAGTTCAGACTTCCCGAGCGATGATAGGTGGGGGTGCTTCAGTTCAGTCGGTACGATAGGCAACCGTGCCAGGTGGCAGACAGGATAGAGCGGTATTGCCCTGAGTGTATTCACTTGTAGCTCCTGGTTCTTCGAGGGCACCGGCAGCGCGTGATGATGCAGATGCAGATCTCTCTCCACTGCAATGAGTTACCATTCTAAGTTTGTAGGCTTTGGGCCAATTTTTGTGTTGCATCTGTTTGAGAGTCAGTGATGGATTCTGTTGGTGGCGTGCTGTGTTCAGGCAGTGGCTAGTGAGGATGCGAGGTTGGGATGGGTTGTAGATCCCGAATCTTTGAGATAGTTGGCCATTGTTTAGGATGCCTGACCGTGATTGACTATATCCTAAGAATGGTTTGGCTGACCATCTCGTATGCCTATGTCGATTGTGATCGATGGGGTTGTTTCTTTTGACCTTATGTTGAATTTCGGGGGCAAAATTCCTTTATGGGGGATAGAGTTGTGAGACCCCGACCCATTTTCTTTTTTCAGCATTTTTGGATGCGCGTTACATGTTTTCAGTCGAGCATATTTTTACTGCTTTCGATGCATGATCGGTCTTAGATATGCATGTAGGGTAGGTTCCCGGGATCGTGGGCCGTTGTGGGGCAATTCTCAAAAAAAATTTCAAAAAAAGATATTTTGGAGGCCTATAAATATCTGGAGTTAGATATTTTCAAGAAGATATTTTTCAAAACTTAACTCCTAAGTTTCTTTCGTTTTCTGTCTGCCTTCTCTCTAAGTTCTCGGGAGCCCGGGGCTCGGTTTTCAACAATCTAACAGCAGATCCTTGGTATTGGCGTCGTGGGTTACGCAATCATCCGGTCAGAATTTGATTCCGACGAAGCTCGATTTTGCACGTGATTTGAGACATCAAGTTTTAAACTCACCGGGGTAGGATTCTAGACCTGTATGTGTTATAAGGGTGCTATGGGTAATAGGGTGTCTTTTTACCGGTCGGATTGTTGTAGATCTGATTTTCTGTAAAGTTGGATTTTTGGGTTAAAAATTAGATTTTTGTCGATTTCGGTGGATGGAATTGGGTGTTGGGAGTTTTTTTTTAGGTCTTGGTGTTAGGCCTAGGTGTGTAGATGTTCACGGGTGTTGATTTGGAGCTTGGAGGCTTCGATTCGAGGTTTGGAGGGCTGAACCTGTAGCTTAAAAACGATTTCTGGGTGAGTTCGGTCGACTGAAGTCATAGGTTCAATCGACTGAAGCTTGGTTTTTGGGTTCGGTCAACTGGACCGAGTGATTCGGTCGACTAAATCGTGTTCTAAGGCGTTTTTGGTTTTCCAGTGTGGTCTTCTGTCGACTGGGGGATTGCTTAGGTCGACTAAAGTGCTGGGGTGTGTTTTTGGTGGTTCGGTGGTTGGGTTTTGATTTTTGATTGGCGTCCTATGGTATTCAATTGATTGATTTATGGGAATTAATCGATTCAAATACCTGTGGATTCCTTTTGGGGTTTGGTTAATGGCGTCGTGGTTTTGGGGGTTGTGTGGTGGCCCCGGGGTTTATGTGCTGCCGTCCTCGGGTGTGACGTGCATGGTTGGTTTAGAGTATGTGGCACGGTTGTGTGAATGCTGGTTATGTGCTCGACGTATGGGTTCGTGGTTTGGTTAAAGGTGGGGTTCTGATGAGAATCGTCCTGTGGTAAGTTCAGGTGTTGGTTTTCGGGTTCGATGTTGGTTGTCCCGATGTGTGAACGGATCGTTCTGGTGAATGGATGTCGGTGTGTGGTATGTGATGTCTTACCGGATTATGTGGCGTCTTTATGTGGAATGTCGTGTTTATACGTGCTTTGTGCTTATAGAACTGTGGATAGTTTTATTTGGTACATGATAGTCGGATAAGTGGCCTTCTGTGGTCTTGAAGCAATTAGGGCTTCGGTTTGTAAATGCATGTGATATGCTCGGTGTTATCCCGTAGTTCCAGTATTGTCCTGTTGTATGTATTCGGTGTTACCCCATTAATTTCAGTTTTATCCTGTGATATGCGGTGTTATCCCGTGGTATGCGGTCTTATCCCGTGGTAAAATTCGTGGTCGGCGGTTCCATCCCATGGCTTATGGTAAAGAATGCGGTTTTACCCCGTGGTTTGACTTACGATTTTATCCCGTGGTGTACGGTTTTATCCCGTGGTTTGGTTTATGATTTTACCCCATAGTATACGATTTTATCCCGGGAATATATGTTTATGTATGGATCTTAATCTCAGTGTTAGGACTGTGGCTGAGGCATGTAAGAGATGATTGTATGTATCATGGATTGCATGTATTGCATTATGGAATGGATAGACCAGTTTTCAAATTGTTTTTAAGAGTCGTGTGAACCGCGATCTAAAAACTATTTTCCAACTGTTTTCAAGGCTCCTGTGAGTCAGTCAAAAACATGGTTTGTCTCCTCACTTTCCCGTTTGCATGTGAAAACTGTTTTTAAGGCTTGAAAGAGAGTCTAAACCTGCACTTCGGTTTCCTAGCTTGTTTTGTTTATATTGCATGCTTGTCTAGTTTCTACTGAACCTTGGCTCACGGTGTGGGATTTACTTTTCTTCAAGTACCGGTCACGCTTGTTGATCTGGAGGTGCCAGAGGAGGTGAAAGAGTGTAGGCTTCCTTTTTGCTAGTTTTGTTACATATATGTTGTAACATGTTTCTAGGCGTTGGAGCCTTATAGCGTATGCCGTTTGGCGTTTATATACAATGCATGTATATTTATTTTGAGAGTGTATTCTCGGGCTGGGTGATGTGGTTGTTTGTTTAGGGCTGTTTCACGTAGCCTAAAGTGTGGGGCGTGACATCGGCTACATTTTTCAATCACACGTACTGGTCCTAGGTATCGCGAAAAAGTCTCCGATTTTCTCCACATGCACATGTGCTCCAGACAGATCCTGGCGTACACGCGATCCCCCACATAAAAGCCTTGGTACTCGAGACGACTATAGTAAATGGCGGAATCCGTTACTTCGTCTTCATCAGACTCAGGTAGAGGTGGCTCAAGCTGATCGTATGGGAAGTTAATCGCTACTTCTTCTTCTTCTTCTTCTTCCTCGTCGTCCTCATCCTCATCGTCATCAGCATCAAAATCTTTCTTGTTTGGCTCTTGCTTCTCCATGGCTATCTCCTCTGGGTCCTCTTCTAGATCTTCTTCGAGATCTGAGTCTTCGGGTTCTGGTGCTGCCAACGGTTTCCCAGCGGGTTCTGCGTCGGATGCCATCCTAAAGAAAGAAAGATAGAAAAAATCCTAAGGTAAAGATTTTTAAGTTGTTAAAATTTATAAGTGATAAATTATTAGTACAGACATTCTACAGAGTTTTTACACTACAGAACTCGCATTCTCCCATTTCCTATGGCTTGAGAGTTCACTAAACCTAGGCTCTGATACCAACTGTGACGCCCTATTTCCAAGGCACGTCGGGACATATGTAACTATAAGTAAGGGACATATTCTAGCCAAACATTCATGGATACATATGATAATTACTACATCATTGACGGTTAAGAATTTTTTCAAAGTACTTAATAATTACAGTCATCTAGAACATTTAACAAAAGTTACAATATGCCCATGAAGAACTGAACAAAAGATCCAAAAGTAATGTCCTACGTCTTCAAGCTGCATCGTTAGGATCAACTGGTTCCTGCCACTCTCCCCCTTCTTCGATATCTTCTTCCTCAAAGATCACGCCTTCTTCAAAAGGTCCTTCTTCTTCACATGTGGCACGAATGCCATGAGCTAGAGCCCATAAGCAAATTCCCTAAACCGTCTAACAAACTCACAACAAAATATCCTACGATACATATCGTATAATACCCAATACAGTTTTAAGGGGGCAGGGAGATAAACAATTTTATTATTTTCAACAGGGCAAGAATATACAAGAACAATTGTGCAAGTGCACGATACAGATGAATGTAATGCTGCAATGCAATTGCCCAACCCAAGTACTTCCAGAACAGAATCATGAATTCCACGCTGGGAATTACAGAGTAGACTTGATGGCTCTTGATCACCAAATCTATCATCGTCTCGTTGCGAATAGAAATGCCTTGCCGGGCTTTATGCCATAGTTATTTTACTCAATGGCAACGGCGTGGGGATCGATCTTTATCAAATTTTACCCATCCTTATTCCAGGCCGACCAATCTCACCTTAAGGACCAGGATATTCATTAGGTGTCAACCCTAGTGACGAACCCATGGTGCCTAATTCCCCCTTTTAAAATAAAAATCTTCGACTTTATTTCAAATGTGGCAACCAGGGACGCCCTTGACCCACAACCGCTGTATAACGATTTTCATGTCACCCAACCCAATTTGAAAGGCACGAAGGACTTCGATAACTCAAGATGTAATGCAGGAATGCTTATGATATACATTATGCTTCTCGTGTACAATTAATTATAGCATGCATGGTATAGCATAGGGTACAACTTGCTAAAACCTCAAGTACAAGCATGCGAAACATAAACATAATTTAGGTGACATAGAATCAAACCATCGGCATGAGTTTATTCCATCAAAAGCATCATTTTTATATACTAGTTACTATAAAAATTCATATAAGGTTCACACACTCAAATTCCATAAATAGCACGTCATTCGAACACTTGGCCAATTTTGGATAAAAGTTTAATTGCTAGTTTTAAAGTTGCAACATTGTCTTTAAGTACTTAATCCAAGATTTAATTTTTGATATTTTAACACAATTTAGATAAAAATATTTTCTACAACTTTCATATTTATCACTAAGGTTAGATCCTAAGGCAAAAAGGTCATTTGATTTAATTTAGGAAAAATCATTCAGCACTTTTATAAAGAAAGTGCAGAATTTAGACCTCTATTGGCCACAGTTTTTGGGCACCAATTCAAGGGATATGGCTCTGAATTTTGGTGAGGTTTTGGTTTAAGATGTCCCCTACAAATTTTATGTTTTGTTCTAGATTAAGTTGTTTGGAAAACGTTTGAGATTTTGACTAATTTATAAAAAAGGGTTTAGTCATCCTAAAAAGGGTCTGCAGAATATATTTTTAGCAGAGAATACTCAAAACCATTGGGGTAACATTCGAGAGTATTTTGGGCTGATCTTTGTTCAGTATTTATTTTAATATGTTAGCTACATTTTTTATATTTACCACTTTTGGATGTGGCTTCTAAACATTTAGGTTTTAGGTCTCAAAAAAATGTGTGACCGACAACTTTGTCAGTCATTGAATCTCAATAGTGACTTTGGGAAGGGCTTTGACTTAGAAAGGCTTCATATTGTTGGCTCATTTTTGGTGGACGGAAAGATAAATATATCCTCTACAAGTTTTATGTTTTGACACAAGCTTGTTTCTCACTCTAACTTAGGATGTTTAAGTCTGCAACTCAGAGTGGTCAAGGTCTGATACTCTTTACAAAAAATGACATATCTGGAGTGCTACCCAACGAAATCATTTCAAACTATTTTTTTATGAAAGCTAACTCAAAAATCTAGGTCCAGACACAAAAATCACTTTAATATAATTTTTCTACAATTAGTTGTGATATTTTAAAGTTCGTGACAGAAAGTAGATATGCCCAAAAAATTAGGTTACCTAGGGTTTTAGTTGGTTAACTTGTGTTGTGTGCATTTTTTTGTGTTTTCTTTGCATGCTTGTTATAAAATCATATAAACCAAAACTCCAGAATATGTTTATAAAACTCAAAAATATACACATGCAAACCCATGCAAAGCTTGTTCATACATAAATAGCCCATAAACTTATCCTACGACGCCTTTTTGAGTTATTCTTTGTTATATTTTCTTAGGGTTGATTATAGAGATGGATTGAAGGTTATCTTATAGGAGAATATCAGAAAGTTTTAGAGAGTTTACTTACCTCTTTTGGTACTTAAATGGTTGAGGAAGAAATGATCTTAGCTTCAATGCCTTGTCATTGCTTCCCCCTAGCCTCTCTTTCTTTCTTCCTTCCTTCTTCTCTCCTTCTCTCTTGAGAACACTTAGAAATTTTGGAGGTCTCTCTCTCTCTCACCCTCTTAGCAGAAAATACATGTAGAGAGTGAGGGGCTTATGTCTTGTTTTTATAGAAAAAAATGTAATGCAGGATAATAATTGCAATGAAGTTTTAAATTAAATTTTCTTCAATTTTATAGGATGCGTGGGAGGTGGGGGTGGCTTGAGAGATATATTTTCAAACTTAGGATAGGTAAATTTTGGCCAAGCCTGTTTGGGAGACTAAAGGCTGATTTTTGCATTTAATTTGGGTTTTAAATTAAGTTTTGATAACATTTTGTGGAAGAATATGCATAAAATATTAATTTTATGTATTTTTTTGGTATCTAAACCTACAAAAACCTAGTATATTAGTGTGTTTGTAATTAATTTAGTCTTTTCATGGTTTATTCTAGTTCTTATAGCAATTAATTAAGTAGCTATAGGCTTTTAAGCTAAATTAAGTTAGTTTGACTAGAATTGACTTTTTAACTTATTTATTATGTAGAGACTTTAAATAATTATTTATTTGCTTTTATTGACCTATATTATTATATTATTATATATATTATTTGTACAAAAAGTATTAAATCAAAATAATGCTTAATTAATACATGCTTTCTCATTTTTAAGCTTAAAAAGGCAAAAAGTAGCTTTTTGAGCACACATCCCTAGGTGGCAGGCCATGCAAGGATAATTTTGTTGTTTTTGTTATTATTTTGTCCTTTGTTAAGTAATTGTATACAAATATCTAATTTTAGGTGTCCATATGTCAAATTTTGAATTTTTAAGATTTTTTGTTGTACTATGGGCAAAATGGTCATTTTATCTTAATTATGAGAATTTTTGATTTTTAATTTGATATTTTATGTAATTTACTTAATTTAAGATGTCTCGAAACATTTCTGAATGTCGAGGTTTTGTCTTTGAGTATTTGGTCTATTTTAGGATTTTCGGGTCAAATTTAGGGTTCCGGGTTACTTAGAATTTCCCTTGATCATGTAGTAACCTAGGTTCTCATTATCTTCTCATTGTCTATTCATCGCTAATACTAGGATTTGAGCTGAATTGTTACACGGCAAAACAGCCCACCGATGATAGCTTTGGCTAGCGGCTTGGGGGCCGCTTTTGGCTCAATTTTGTTACTTTTTCAGGATGAATTTTGTGCAATTTTTTTGACACAAAATAGCAATAAAATAGGCTAAAAAAAATTCAAAAACATAGCATAAAACTAGATAAAAACAAGTCAAAATTGGAAACGCAAGGAGGCGGCGATGGGTAGCAGCGGCTTAGGGGTTGTTTGGGGCCATTTTTTGATGCATTTCAGAACTATTTTTGTGGCGTTCTTTAGGGCATTGTATTTTTAGATGTCGATACAAAATAAATGTGTAAAACGGGAGCCGAATCACCATAGAAAAAGCTAAAACAGTGGAAACAACAGCAAGTGGCGCTGGGCGGTGCGGCATAGCGACTTCTCGGGCCATCGAAGCTTGTTTTTCGAACTATTTTTAACTGGGCTTTTTAACAAAAAAATAGAATATTTTGTAAGCTATGTTTCAAAAAAATGGGAACGAGAACGGAGCTCGGATGAGGCCGAAATGGCCTCGAGAAGTTGGCAGCAACTAGGGGCGGCGCGGCAGCAGCGGTGGTGGTGGTTCGGTGGCCATCGAAAGCCATTTTTCTCGATGTTTTTGAACCGAGACTTTTATAGAAAAATAGTACATTTCATTAGCTATGTTTAGAAAAAATGAGGACGGAAATGGAGTTCGAAAAGAGATCAAAACGGCCTCAGGAAGAGGCAGGTGCAGTGCTGCCAGCGACACCAGCGGGCGGCTGGCGGTGGTGGCTGTTTGAGGCGGCTCCGGGGGTTGTTTTCTAATATGTTTTGATCGATAAATGTTGCATATCTATAACACTGCGAATTGATGAATTCTGGTTGGATTCTAATAAGAATAAGTAGCTTTCTCCAATAATTGAAATGTTAAAAACTTATTTGGATAGAGAAATTTCAAATTCAATACAGTTTCACCTCGATTATAAAATCGGGTAATATTTATCTTGTTTATTTATTTATATAAATTGCGTGAATGATAAATATTAATTTTATATTTTTTGTTTAATTTAATTAATTCGAGAAAATTCGATTTTAATTAATATTTTGTAAAGAAAAATAAAATTAAGTTTTTTTAATTAAAATTTTTTTAATTAAATAAAAAAAATTAGATATTTTATTTTTTACAAAATAACACATTTAAGATGATTTTTTAATAAATCGGATATCTTGAAAAAATATAAAAATTAATTCCAGATTTATGGATTAATTAAATAGAAAAGGTTTAATTTTAATAAATTGTTATCTTTTGAAAAAATATATAACAAATCGTACTTGAATGCCTTTATTCAATACCTTAGCTGTAAAGCAGAAGAAAAATTATGCATTCAATTTTTTTTATACATTAAAACACGAAAAAAATAGTTTGAAAAAAAATCAAAATCTTTTGGATCGTGTAGTTTTTTAAAATTAATAAATTTTTATAAATTTATAACACTTAAAAAATTAAACAATTTTTAAAAACTAAACAATTTTTATAACACTTATAAATCATGCGGTTTTCATCACTAGTTCGTAAGTGATGTAATTAATTCTGTGTATTGGCAATAAGGCATTTTTTCCCATTGAACAGAATTAATTGCGGTATCGCCGGTACGAAACTCCTTCAGGGATAATTCTAGATAATTATTAGTGTGAATCACTTCTTCATTTGAAAGGTTCATTGCAAAGCGATTGATTCAGGATTTGGTGATGGTTAACACTTAGCTGTAACTAATATTATCCTCTCCATCTAAATCACTGCTATTATTTACTGGACCGAAACTAAGTCAGCTATTTAATTTTACTTTGTATGATCTGTTGCCTAAATAAAAAAATTAATTAAAATTGGCATGTTAGAATAAACGATGAATAGTAGACGTCCTCCCATCGAGACATGTTATTCACAGGGTATCAAGCTACTGGCAATTTTTTTTAATGGCAGAGGGAACCAATTTAAAATAAAATTCAATGTTTTTTCTTGTCATAATTAATGGTTTCTAATTATGTAATTCTCAAGATTAAAATGACTTTTAATTCACTAACAGTAATACTCAAAGAAAATAAACTAACAGGACCAAAATATGTAGACTGAAAAAGGAATATGGATATAACTTTAACTGCTGAGGGTATTCTTCGGATACCAAAAAATGTGTTTCTTTCTAAAAGGGTTCTTCCTCTAGGATGAAAGGCAGGAAGAAAAAAAAGATTCAGAAACAGGGTGACACGATTTCCAAGGTAGTTAGTTGGCTACGGACTGGTGTGAAAAAATCAAAAGGCAGATGTTTTCACTGTAATCAGACACGGCACTGGAAAAGCAATATCCAGTTTATCTCAGTAAGCTAAAAAATTAGGATAATTTCTATTCACTAGTTATGAAAACATGTTTAGCGGTATTACCTACCGGTACCTGGTGTGTAGATACATGAGCCACTAATCATGTCTATAATTTATTGCAGGGGTTCCAAAAAATTCGACAACTTAGTGATTGAAAGATTTACCTACATATGGACAATAATACAAAGGTGATAGCAGTTACAGTGCGATATATCACTCTTAGTTTTAGTAGAGATTGAATTTTAATATTGAGAGATTGTCTTTATGTGCATTCCATTAGAAGGAACTTAGTTTCTATTTCTAAATTGGTTAAAAACGGATATTTAGTTTATTTTAATAACTCTATTGTTATTAAGGATAATAAATGGATTATCTATTCTAGTACATTGGTGAATGATATTTATGTTATTACTTTAATCTCTCCTATACTGTAACTAACTAAATTAAATAACACATCTAATTTACCATATAAAAGAAATGATCCTTCTTTAATAAACTAAACATTTGTTTGACACTTACACTTAGGTTATATTATTCTAAAAATGATAAATAAATTGGTAAGAGATGAACCTTCGAGGCTGTGAGTCCTGCTTAGAGGATAAGTTGACCAAGAGGCTATTTTCGGTCAAAGGCTATAGAGTTAAAGAACTATTGAAACTTGTTCACTCTAATGTATGTGGTCCTATGACTATCTGGGCTAGAAGTGATTTCGAGTACTTTGTCAGTTTCATTAATGACTACTTAAGGTATGAATACATTTACCCGATGCACTATAAGTCTGAATTTTTAAAAAAATTCAAAGAATTCAAGGCGGAGACGGAGAAACATCTGGGTAAAAGTATCATATCGCTATGATTCGACCGTGGTGGCGATTACCTCTTTAGAGAGTTTAGGGATTACTTGTCATTAGAAGGATTATATCCCAATTAACTACACCGGACACTCCACAGCCGAATGGTGTAGCAAAAAGAAAGAATATGACTCATATAGAGATGGTAAGGTCGATGATGAGTTATTCGAAATTACCTAATTTGTTTTGGGAACTTGCATTAGAGACAGCGGCATATATTTTGAACTTGGTACCTTCTAAGTCAATATCTTCAACTCCCATAGAATTGTGAACTGGGCGCAAGTCTAGTCTGACACATATTCGGATTTGGAGGTGTCCAACACATGTGCTAAAAGGGAATGCAGATAACTTGGGACTGAGGACAGAAGTTTTTTTTTTTGTCGGGTATCCCAAGGGAACGAAGGGTGATTTATTTTATAATCCTAAGGATCATAAGGTCATTGTTAAAACCAATGCTCGATTCTTAAAAGATGATTATATTATGGACTACAAGCCCAAAAGTTAAATTGGTCTGGAAGAATTGAGAAAAAATAACAGTAGAACGGAAGGGGAACCACAAGATACTGATATCCTATTGCCTCATCATAGTAGGAGAACTATCGGGATAGGTGCAGATCCTAAACCAGATCAGGGTGCTACTATTAACATGCTAGACAAGCATGTGGGTAATGGTGCACAGGGTTCAGAGTCTACACGGCGCATTATTTCTAGTACACAGACGCAAGTAGTGGCTCGTCGTAGTAGGAGAGTTGTTCATCAACCTATCGGTACATGTTCTTAGGAAAGTCTTTTGACAAAACTAGAGACCGAACCCTGTAACTACAATGAAACACTCTAGGATAAAGATATAGATCTATGGAAAAACGCTATAAATTCATAGATGGAATCTATGTATTCTAATGAGGTCTAGGAACTTGTAGAACCACTCGAAGGGATAAAACCCATCGAATGCAAGTGGATCTACAAGAGGAAGAGAGGAGCAGATAGAAAGATAGAAATCTTCAAAGCTCAGCTTGTTGCAAAAGGGTTCACTCAGAAAGAATGGATCTATTATGAGGAAACCTTTTCGCAGGTATTCGAATTCTCTTATCCATTGCGGGTCATTTCGATTACGAAATTTAGCAAATAGATGTCAAGACAGCTTTCCTTAATAGAAGTCTTGACGAGTGTATCTATATGGTACAACCAGACAGTTTTATAACAAAGGGCCAAGAGCACATGTTGTGTAAGCTTAAGATATCTATTTATAGACTTAAGCAGGATTGAGGTCTTAGAATACTCGATTTGATCAAGCCATAAAGTCTTATGATTTTAATCAAAGTCTAGATGAGTCCTGTGTATACAAGAAGGTGACGGAAGTGTGGTAGTCTTTCTAGTACTTTATGCAGATGGTATCTTGGTCATCAAAAACTATATAGGAGTGTTATCTTTGGTAAAAGTATGGTTATCTAGACAATTCAATATGAATGACTTGAAAGAAGGTAGTCACATTATTGGGATCAAGCTTTTGCGAGATCGAAAACAAAAAATGTTGGACTTATCATAAGCAAAGTATATCGATGACATCCTTGCTTGTTTTAGCATGTAGGATTCCAATAAAGGGTTTCTCCCTTTTAGGCATGGAATCATTCTCCAAGAATCAATGTCTTTAGACACCTGGTAAGATAGAGAAGATAAAGGCGGTTCCTTATGCTTTGGAAGTAGGAAGCCTAATGTATGCTATGCTTTGTACTAAACCTGATATCTACTTTGCTGTTGGCATGGTTAGCAAATATCAGTCTTATCTAGGGCAGGAGCATTAGACTGCGATAAAGAATATAATCAAGTACCTAAAAAGGACTAAAAATTATATGTTGATTTACCAGGCAGACAGTCTAATACTTTTGGGGTATATAGACTCGGACTTCCAGTCAGAAAAAGATTTTCGTAAGTCTACTTCATGATGTGTTTACCTTAGGAGGTGGAGCTATAAGTTGGAGGAGTATCAAGCAATCCTGCATTGCTGATTCTACCAGGGAGGCCGAGTACTTGGCAGCTTCTAAAGCAGCCAAGGAGACCATTTGGCTCGTAAACTTCCTGTTGGATCTAAATGTGGTGCCTTCATTTTAATCGGCTATTACACTTTATTGTGATAATAGTGGAGCGATTACAAACTCGAAGGAGCCAAGAGTCCACAAGAAAAAAAAAGCACATTGAGCGTAAGTATCACCTGATATGAGAAATTATACAGAGTGGTGATGTTGCTATGACCAAGATTATATCATGAGATAACCTTAAAGACCCTTTTACTAAGAGCCTACCAGCTAAAACTTTTGATAATCATGTAGATGGCATGGGAATCAAATATACGGCAGCATGGTTTTGAGTATAAATGGGAGATTGTCAGATTTGTATACTAAAAATCATGAATTTTATTTGATTTTAGTATTTAGTTTTATTTTTTATAAAATTATTTTTCTATTTTATAAGAATCTTAATGAGCAATTAATGCAATATCATTTCTTTAATGTTATACATGGTTGTTATTAATTCTGTATAGTATTTAATCTAATGTGCAGAGCACAGTTTGCACACAGAAGACCAGATCATAGGTTCTTGTAGGATATAAATTTTTATTCACAGTTTAGATGAAATTAGGCAAACCATTGGTACGACTGTAGCACAGAGTTTTAGTAGGTCTACCTTTGTTACGGGGAACAAATAATAGTATCGTCTATTGTTTCGACTCTCTGTGCTAGTACACTTTGTGTGCATTAAACAGGACCACATTAGGGTAATTAATTTTATACTGACTATATAAATTAATTCGTACCCCAAGATTATTATGATTGTTTATGTTTGTAATTTTGAAATAATTATTATTTGCATATATTTAATATTTGTTATTTTGATTCATTAGAGGGTGCGATCTTTTACGGGTCAATAGTCCCGATGAATTGATAGTGTTATTAATTATATGGTAAATATTAATTATTAACGAAATTCACATTCCGATTGTTCGGGATTGACGATACCCTTTTAAAAAACTTCTATGTTTGATCGGACCAAGCCCTACAGATGGATTTAATTATTCGATCGGCAAATAAGTTAAGCGGAAGGACTTAAAGTATTTTAAAAAAGCGATTAAATTAAATTGTTAGTAATTAAATTTAATTAATTGGTATCAAAAATCTTAACGTGGAGAGTTAAGTTAAGTATTTAATAATAGAAGCTCGAATAATCGATTTTGAGAATATAGTTGGGAGTACAATTACTATTCTTAAGTGGTATGCTGTAATTTATGTTTTTATAAAATTACCTCAGGGGCAGACGAATTTTTATAGTTACATTAGAATCACAAGTCATATTTACTCCACAGGTCCTTATTGTAGCCCTATATATATGCGGTTATTCTAAACATAAATCATAAGTCGTCTTTCAAGATTAGGGTTTTTACATATTCCCTATTTTGATTAGTTTAGTAGGTTTAAGTTCACAAAGAATCATAGCCCACTCTATATTCGTGACTCGCATCGGAAATGCAGTAGAAGGCTTAATCTGGGCTTTAACTCAAAGGATTCACATTCGTAATTGTTGCAGTAACCAAAATCAATCTACCAAATTTCGAAAGGTATAATCCTGAATCTAACTTTAGGAGTACGAATTTTATTTTGATCGTTCATCATCAAAAAGTTTTAATCTGGAGCCTGTTATGGAAATTGCCGATCCAGTAATTTTTTATCGAAAAATTGTATTCAAATCAATGATCTTGGCAGTTTGCCTCCAACATGCTTGACCGTTGCACTAAGGGTACGTCGGGGTAGAGTTATGGAACTTTATTTTCAGTTTGGCACAGAATTGCCAAAGTCTTCCATCGAATTGAGTGCCATTATCCGAAATGAGGGCACAGGGGATTCCAAACCTTGTTATGATATTCTTCCATACGAACTTTTTTATGTCAGACTCCCATATGTTGGCGAGTAGTTCGGCCTCATTCCACTTAGTAAAATGGTCTGTTGCTGCCACCATGAACTTCTTGTTTCCCACAGCTTTGGGGATAGGTTCGACAATATCTAGACCTCACTGTGCGAACAGCCAAGGGCTTGTTAAGGGGTTCAGCTTTCCCACAGGCTGATGGATGAAAGGAGAAAATAGATGACATTTCTTGCACCTCCTCACATATTACTTGGCGTCTTTTTACGTGTAAGGCCACCAGTACCCTTGGAAAATTGCTCGGTGGACAATAGACCATCCCCCTGTGTGGTTGCCACATATCCCATCATAAATTTCATAAAGTAGGTCCTCTACCAGACTTGGGTTTATGCACAAGAGATAAGGACCTGTGTAGGAGAACGATACAATTTGTCAGTTTGAGAGAGCCAGAAACGGGCCGATTTCAACCTAACCTTGTGTTCCTCATTCTTCTCGGGCGGTAAGACGCCGTCTTTTAAGAATGATACGATGGGGACCATCCAGGATGGAGGCTGCTCGGTTGGCAAGACTTCTCGCTGTTCGTTGTGCGATTTGTCTATGCTCGTTCTTGGGAGGATTTACACTACTACCGTCCTTTCCTCATTTGCTGTTGTTACCAAGGTGAGACTGGCCAGTGTGTCTGCATGACTATTTTTAACTCGGCCTATCTGCTCAACTTTAATTGTTGCAAATCTCTTCATGGGCTCAGTGGCCTTTTGGAGATACTTGGCCATTCGGTAATCCCTTGCCTTATACTCTCCTTTCAGTTGGTTGACAACTAGTTATGAGTCACTGAACACTTCTAGGTCAGCGATGGCAAGTTTCGATGTTATTTCAAGACCCGCCAGTAGTGCCTCGTACTCGGCCTTGTTGTTCGAAGTGTTGAAGTCGAGTCTCAATGGCTGCTCCAATATCAGGCTGTCCGGCGAAGTGAGGACCGTTCCCACCCCTGTTGCCCTATTGTTGGATGCCCCATCTACATGTAATCTATAAGGTCCCCTGAGCTTGGTAGAAGGGTGAGCTCATCCACTTCTTCCTCTTCTGTTCCTAGGGAGTTCCAAGAAAACTCGACTACAAAGTCAGCAAGTACAAAGGCCTTGATAGCGGTTCTAGGCTTGAAACTGATGTCATGCTCTCCCAATTCAACGGCCCATTTGGTTATCCTTCATGTTAAGTCTACTTTCGAGAATACGGCCTTCAACAAATACTTGGTGAGTACGATAATAACATGTGCCTGAAAGTAGTGCTACAACTTTCATGATGTAATGACTAGCGCATAAGCTAGCTTTTCAGCAGTATATATCTTGTCTCTGATTCGGTAAGAGTATGACCAACATAATAAACCAACATCTGTTGCTTCTCTTCTTCTCTGATGAGCACCGCGTTAACGGCATGCGAAGAGACCGCCAGATATAGATATAGCACTTCTCCATCTTTTGGGGTAGATGGTGGAGAGGACAAATACATTTTCAAAGCTTGAAGCGCCTGATCACAATCCTCACTCTAGCAAAATTTCTCCCTCTTCTTTAGTGTCATAAAAAACGGCCAGCACTTATCTAGAGCTCAACTTACAAACCTGTCCAAGGTAGTAGTCATTCCAGTTAGCCTTTATACCTCTTTGACGGTGCACAGCGTTTCTTGATTTGATCTGGACTTGCTTCAATCCCATGGTTTGTGACTAGGAAATTGAGGAATTTCCCCGAGCCAACCCCAAGCGCACACTTAGTTGCATTAAGGCGGAGACGATGGGTTTTGAGAATGTTAAAAATTCCTTGCAGGTCAGCCAGATGGTCCTCCTTCCTCTTGGAATTCACCACCATATCATCTATGTAAGCCTCCATAGTCTTCCCTAGCACTTCGTGATCATCCTCTGAAAAGTTGCCCCAACATCTTCGTGATCATCCTTTGAAAAGTTGCCCCAACATTCTTGAGGCCAAACGACATGACCTTGTAGCAATAGGTACCTCGCGGGGTAATAAATCAAGTCTTCTCTTGATCTTGGCTGAATATGGCGATCTGGTGATAGCCTCGATACGCATCCAGAAAACTCATGCGTTGGTGTCCTGCTATTGAGTCTTTGTACTAATCAATTTTTAAAAGGGGGAAGCTGTCCTTTAGGCAGGCTTTGTTTAGATTTGTGAAATCCATGCACACCCTCCATTTCTCATTCTTCTTCTTAACCACCACCGTATTAGACAGCCACTCTGGGTATTGAACTTCTCTTATTGCCCTAGCTTTTAATAGTTTTCCTACTTCCTCAGCCACGTCCTCGACATGGTGCGGTGCCGAGCGCCCTCCATTTTACTTTATAGGCTTGAATATGGGGTCGACGTTCAATGCGTGGCAGATGTAAGTGGGATCTACCCCTAGCATTTCGTATAGGGTTCAAGCAAATACCTCGATATTCCGCTGCAACAGATAAAGCAAGTCCCATTTTTCTCGCTCTGCAATGGTTGAGCCGAGTAGGAATTTTTTATTCTCAAAATCAAGCATTCCAACAATGCGGATAACGTTTCATAGTTAAGGAAAAACAGTAACCAAAACGTGCATTTCCACTTGGAATACCGTCTGGAAAAGATAATGATTCCGATGTACCGACTCTGTCACTCGCAGAGACAAAATCAACAACTATAGACTCCTGCCCATTACCCTAGTCCTGAACGATTTAAGGCCTGCTAGGTAATGACAAGTTCTATACTGAGTCACAACAACGCAGCCACATACGGGGGCAACTAGCTCTTTACGGGCTAAAATCGAGGGAAGAAGCACCGACCATGCCCTTTACAAATTAAAATCGAGAGAAGAAGCACCCAATCCAAACACTATCACGGCACATCTAAAAAATCATTTAAAAATCAAATCGTAGATCGACTACGAAATATTTTCATAATTATACATTAAACACGTATAAAGATCCAATAGCCAACTGCCACATCATCCACCAAACGTGGAGATCAATCAAAAATATTTTCAAAAATATTTCCACCGTTTCTATCAAAGCATTTCAAATATAAGACTCAACCCCGAGGGTTAGCTCAAGACCTTCAAAACATGGTTTTCAAGATTTTCACAAATCTTTAGTTTTCAAAACTACTTTTTGAAACCATGGACATCCACAAGTCCAATACCATGTAAAAACCAAGAAAAAGCACAAAACATACTTTTTATCCGAACAAACATGGTTTATACATAAAACACAGCATTTAAAGCATTTTTAATCGGTAGAAAAGTGTATAACTGCACGTAGCACCTTTTAAAGACAACATAGTCTAGGTTCCTTACTCGGAGAGTCAAAACTTGACGCCTTAAAAATTGAACCTCGTCGAAACGAGAATCTATCCAGATGGATGCGAAGCCTACAGCGTGGATAGTAAGGATCCACTAACTGATCGTTAAAAATCAAGCTCCGAGCCCTCAAAAGTCTAGAGAGAAGGTGGAGAAAAAGGAAACTTACAAAGGAAGCTAGGTTTTTAAAAATATCTCCTAAAGGTTGATATTTATAGGCTCAGCCCCGTACAGGAACTCAGTTAACTAAACCCACCAAGTTAATCAACTGAAAAGCTACAGAAAATTCCAAAAATTTTCCATCGCCATGGTTCAGTCACTCAGTCGATTGAACCCCAACCCAAAACATCCAGTCGACTGAATTCACCCCCTCAGTCGACTAAATGGCTACTGCCAACACATGGACAGTACACCAAGGTCCAGAAAAACTTCAAAACCAATCAAAAACACATATAGCATGCTGTTCTATAATACCAAAGCATAAACGAATGTAGAAAAGATATACATATATGAAAAAGAGCCCGTCGAATATATGTATAACGAAAAAGAAACAGAACCTGGTCTCATAACTCTCCCCCTTAAGGAATTTTACCCCCAAAATTCACTACAAGGTTACAAGGCAAACAATTCCAGATATTTAGCATGAACCCCATACTCAAGCTCCCACGTTGCTTCCTCAACACCGTGATGAAGCCAAAGGACCTTGACATATGAAATGGTCCTCCCTCTCAACATTTGCTCCATTGTGTCCAGGATCTTTATAGGTCACTCCTCATATGTAACATCCTCATCCACCTTCAGCTCAATCCAATCCAGAACATGCGACATGTTAGGCTCTTACTATCGAAGTATGAAAACATAAAACACATTGTGCACAAACGCCAAGTGGGGTGGTAAAGCCAGACGGTATGCTACCTTCCCAATCCTTTTAGGATCTCAAACGGTCCAATAAAATTCAGCGATAGCTTTCCGCTACAGCCAAATCTCATCAAACCTCTACGTGGCGAGACTTTCAGAAACATGTGGTCCCTCACTATGGACTCCAAAGGTCTCCTCCTCTGATCAGCATAACTCATCTGGCGACTCTGAGCTATCACCAAACGTTGGCAAATCACAGTAACCTTTTCTATCATCTCCCGTACTAAGTCAGGTCCCAAGACTGTGGTCTTTCCCATATTTGTCCAACACACAGGTGATCTACACGGCCTATCATATAAAACCTCATATGGTGCCATCCCAATACTAGACTGATAACTATTGTTGTATGCAAATTCTGCCAATGGTAAATGATCTTCCCAAGAAGCCCAAAAATTAAGTACATAGGCTCTCAACATATCCTCCAAGATATGGATGGTACGCTCAGATTGGCCGTCCATCTGTGGATGAAAAGCAGTACTGAATGTCAAGCTCATCCACAAAGCCACCTGAATACTCTGCCAAAAGCGTGATGTAAAGTGCAGGTCTTGATCAGAAACAATAGTCACAGGTACCCCGTGTAGCCAAACTAGCTCACGGACATACAACCTATCCAGTTTGTCCATCGAATCCTTCACACGAATGGGAAGAAAGTGTGCAAACTTCGTCAATCTATCAACCACTACCCAAACAGCATCGTGTCCTTTCGGTGATCTAGTAAGTCCTGATACAAAATTCATCGTGACATTCTCCCACTTCCATTCTGATACCCGCAACAGCTGTAACAAGCTTACTGGTCTCTGATGTTCCGCCTTTACTTGCTGACAAGGAAGGCACTGAGAAACGACCTAAATCACATCCCTCTTCATTCCTTTCCACCAAAACTGACAGCACAGATCGTGATACATCTGTTGGGATGCGGAAAATTTTTTAGAACCGGTGCCGTGACCGTAAAAAACGGCGCGTGCGTTTTTCATGAAAAATTAGAACGGTATTAATCTAAATACTATTATACCTTTATGAAACTTGTCGAAAAGTTTCAAAAACTCCCGAATACGTTGAAGACGACTTGGCAATCTTCTCACGTATATCCCGGACGCGCTATGACGATCACGGTGTGTGGGCACCGATGCCGATCGAAGTTATTTTCTTCTTTGTTTTCTTCTCATACTTAGTCTCCAAGAAGCAATAATGAAATTGCCAAAAAGAGAGAGAGGGGGGGTGGCAACTAGAGGAGGATGATTAGGGTTTTGAATCTCCTATTATGATGTATATATATATTCACTTAAGATATACAAGGCATGTATATCTTTCTTAAGATATACATGGCAACAATATATATCTTTC
>JAULJZ010170385.1:4818-75377 GCA_032270985.1 Heliamphora pulchella
AGCGACTGCAGGGTACATAATGGAGTTGCAGGGTCAAGTCAGGGCCATGAGAGTTCTTACTTGCTTCTTTGAGGGTTTGGAGATGGAGAAGAGAAAGTTTGGAGGCTGATGTTCATGGTGAACCAGATGGGTTCTTACTTCTTAGGTTTCATGACAGACCAATTTTATCTTCTTCTTCTTCTTCTTCTTTTATTTTTTTTTCTTTTTTTTTTCTTTCTGTGTTTTAAAAAGAAAAAAAAAATCTATTTGTTCTTTTGTTGGGCATGGGGGTTTAAGATTTTCCTTTTCTCTCCTCTCTTTTCTTTTCTTTTCTTTTGAATTTGTTATTTCTTAAATTGTCTAATTTTGATAAATATTTCTAGAAAGAGGAGGAAGAGAGGTTTGACAGTTGTTAGTAATTAATGATTTTTCTTGAGCACAGTACATGACTACCATTTTTTTGTCCCATTGTTCTTGTTTTGTGGTTTTGCTTGCAGAGCCTTATATGTCGTGTAATCCATTGATTCAACAATTATATATTACACAATGTATTGCATAATAAATATTTGAACAATATATAACTATTAAATCATATATTGCATAATAATTGCAATATTGTAGAGGATCCCTTCTTTGTTTTTTGAGCAATGGGCATTGGTCTCAAGATTATTTTATTTTATTTTTATTTTTTTGAGTCCTCAGTGGAAGATGCGTTTGTGTTGAGATGAAATTAGATGAACATTTGCATGTCCCCAAATCTGCAGGGTCAGTCTAATCCAAGGTGGGGTTGTTCCAATTTGAAAGATTGGTTACTAATGAATTTTGGAACATATATGTTAGAATTTACCTTGTGAGGACCAATATATTTAAAACTTTTTAATCAAGTGAACTTGATATTTATTTGTTTACTTGTTTGATGGGCAAATTTGAAGGTGCATGGTGGTAGAAAACTAGATGAACAAACGCTGTACAAACTAATGGTACATTTTCTATTTGGTTTGATTTAGTTTGTTTGAATTTTACCACTTCAAAACTAAAATGTTGTTATTATTATTATTATTATTATTATTATTATTATTATTGATATTGAGATTTTGGTACAAGATGGATATGGGCATACATGTGACTTGGAATTGGTTCTTTGTACTTTATGCCATCATGAAAGCAAATGTCCTCTTCATGTCTTTTATCACACCTAATAATCTGTTTTCCAAATATGTGTTCGTTAGACTATAAATCTCTCTTTAAGATGATTTTTTGAATTTAAGTTATTTTAAGTTAAAAAATTAAAAGTTCATTTGGTTGGGAAAATTATCACTAAAAAAGCCAAAAAAAACCAAAAAAATCACCTAAGAAATTGACCAAATTGGGATATGATTGTTAAGTTGAAATTTGTGTTTAATTTTATATATAGAAGGGTAAAATTAAAAATTATTATAAAATAAGTTAAAAAGTTAAAAAGCTAAAAAGCTAATAGGGATAAAAGTTGGGAATTAAAAAACGAGACTTTTTGGCTTTAAGCCAAAAAGCCTAAAAAATCGACTTTAAACCGATTTACCAAACGAGAGCTATATGTTCGTATATATCTAATATATAAGGCCGAAGGGTATTAATTTGTAGTTTATTGTTGTATCGTACCAAAATTAATATTAAAAAATATTAAACTAATAACTATTTGGTAGATAGCAGTTGAGTCCAAATATCGTTCCTCAGGGATTAAAAGAGACAAAATCAAAATTTTATAATTACAGCTTTCAATTTGATTTTTCTTAAAATAAATTTATTTTGATTTATTATTCCGAAATTAAATAACTAGAACTAAAAGATTAGATTGAGATGAGAAAAAATATTCTAAGGTTTTGAATTCACCCTAACCACTGTTTTAGTTTTATTTAAATTCTATTTTATTTAATCGATTCAATTCAATCCAATCATGGTTATAAGACTGATGCGAATTAGTAAGAGAAAAAAACCGAATCCAAACCTGCAAGCATACTCTATCTAAGATTATAGCATGGATCGTTTGAAGCACGATCTATCCTATCAAAGTAAAGAATATCTCATTGTTAAATAAAAGCGAGAATAGATAATAGTTGCATGATTTCATTTGTTACAATCACAGAAAGTAAAAACGAAAACTAAATAATTAAATTAAAAACTCCTTGATCAAACGTCAATATTTCAAAATCATACAACAAATTAACTCCGAGTTGAAAAGAAATAATAATCTAAACTACTCCTAAAATACCGGCTATGAGTTCATCATCCCCTATGAAGAAAAAGATCAGCCGCTCATGTTGCGGCTCAAATCCATGAAGAATCGAAGAAGGTTGGAATATCGGGACTCCGTTTTCAACTTTTCGTCACTTTTCGAGCCTCCACACTTGTCTTTAGAAGGTTTAAAGATCAGATTTTTGATAGCCTTGAAGGATATCCCAAACCACTTATTTATAGGAGTTGATCTACGCCCATTGGTTGTAGTGTTTCAATCAAACTGTGATTGCCCAATCCGTTCGGACGCAAATAAGTCTGTGTGGACGAAATTCTTTTTGCCTCGTTCCATCCGAACGCAAATATGTTTGTCCGGACGATTTTGTTTTTGTTGGGTTTTTGTCTAGACAATTTTGTTTATGTTTGGGTTTCGCCCAAATGCTGGTATGACCGTCCGGATGAATTTCTTTCTGTTGATTTCCATTCGAACGCCCTTTGAATCCATGTGGACAATTCTTTCTCAATAATTTCCTCTTTGTCCCTTCTTACCTTTTTGTCCTGTTTTGTGCCATTTCCTCGGCCACTTCACCATATCTTTGTTTGACATGAAAAATACTACAAAATAATTTATTAAACACACCATGAGGATTAGCATAGTATATATATATTTTGTAGAATCTGATTGATATTTTTATGTACCGGTCACACCCCTAACTTACACTTTGCTACTCTTCGAGTAAAGCAAACGAAAAAAGAAAAAATGACATAAGATTCAACTTAAACAGAACCCACATGTGATTTTGAAAAACTTAAAAGCAAACTGTGGGCTTTCTACCCCAGACGAGCAATTTACACAATTTCCTGGTTGCTTCCATTTTTACAATTAACTTCTCACAAACTTGGAGTTAGTGTATGTGAGAGCTTAGCTACATGCCTTAGTATCATGCTTATGAACATTTAAAGTTCAAATTTCTGTTAAAACGGTGTCTCGACTTTAATCCTCACTTGATATCACTCACAATTAAACACAAAGAAACGGGTTTACATACAAGTGCACCCATGGTATGTGGAATAAGTTATCTTAAGCAAATCAAATATATTCCTCATAATTTTGACACAAAAAGATGCGAATTCGAAGAATGACTCGTAATTTCATGGTTATAATTCCAATTAGTGAGAATATATGATGCATGCTTCATTCGTCATTTTCAATCAATTATTTTCACACTTCAGACTATGTTATTCCTAGGATCAAATAAGTCTTTATTTTTTGTTGTAACATTAGCTAGAAAAATGTGTATTAAGCTAGGGTTGAGTGTATATAATATTCTGGAACAGGTTAATTGTACACGCCACTCAATTTTTTTCTTTTTCTTTGTTTGTTTCTCACATTCACCAATCTTAACGCTCA
The DNA here is from genome assembly GCA_032270985.1 of Heliamphora pulchella. NCBI lineage: Eukaryota > Viridiplantae > Streptophyta > Magnoliopsida > Ericales > Sarraceniaceae > Heliamphora > Heliamphora pulchella. Next base: position 8,420 of record JAULJZ010170385.1, read on the forward strand.
TTTTTCATTTTGTATCACTCACAAATCCATATTTCACCATTCATCAATGATTTATCTTTTTTTAAAAATACCTTTTCACCCTTTTTTATTATAAACTTTATTTCATCATAGTAACCATTAACCTATTCATATGACATTTTTAAATATAGTAGGGGAACAAGAAAAATGTTTACATGTAAAAGTGTAATAACCAACTGAATTGAAGGTACCACCTCTAGATCCAACTGGAAGTTCCTGAGTCAAATTGCCTTTTCGGTAGCTTCAGAAGCTGCCACGTACTCGGCCTCCATGGTGGAATCAGCAATGCAGAACTGCTTGATATTCTTCCAACTTATAACTCTACCTCCTAAGGTAAACACATATCTTGAGGTAGACTTACGAGAATCCTTATCAGACTAAAAATCTGAGTCTATGTACTCCAAAAGTACTAGACTGTCTGTCTGGTAAATCAACATATAATCTTTAATTCTTTTCAGATATTTAATTATATTATTTATCACAATCTAATGCTCCTGCCCTGGGTTAGAGTGATATCTCCTAACCATGTCAATAGCAAAGTAGATGTCGGATCTAGTGCAAAGCATAGCATACATGAAGTTTCTTACTGCCAAAGCATAAGGAACCATCTTCATCTTCTCTATCTCATCAGGTGTCTTAGGACACTGATCCTTGGATAGAGTAATTCCATGCCTGAAAGGGAGAAATTTTTTCTTAAAATCTTACATGCCGAAACGAGTAAGGATATCATCAATATACTTTGCTTATTATAAAACCAACATTGTTTGTTTTTGATCTCTCATGAGCTTGATCCCAAGGATGTGACTGGCTTCTCCCAAGTCTTTCATATCGAACTGCTCAGATAACCATACTTTTACTGTAGATAATGCCCCCATATCATTTTCGATGAGTAAGATATCGTTTACATAAAGTAATAGAAAAATTATCACGCTTTTGTCAGGCTTTTCGTACACACAGAACTCATCCAGACTCTGATCAAAATCATAAGACTTTGTGTCTTGGTCAAACTGAGTGTTTTAAGACCTCGATACCTGCTTAAGTCCATAAATAGATCTCTTAAATTTACACAACATGTGTTCTTGGCCCTTTGCAATAAATTCGTCTGGTTGTATCATATAGATACACTCGTCAAGACTTCCATTAAGGAAAGCTGTCTTAACATCCATTTACCAGATTTCATAATCGAAATGAGCAACAATGGATAAGGATTAACTTAAGCGTGACTACCGGCAAAAATGTTTCCCCATAACCAATCCTTTCTTTCTGAGTGAATCCTTTAGCAATAAGCCTAATTTTGAAGGTTTCAACCTTCTTGTCTGCTCCTTTCTTTCTCTTGTAGATTCACTTGCATCCAATGAATTTTATCCATTTGGGTAGTTCTACAAGTTCCTAAACCTGATTAGAATATATGGATTCTATCTCTGAATTCATAACCTTTTGTCAAAAATCTCCATCTTTATCCTGAAGTGCGTCATTATAGTTACAGGGCTCGGTATCTATTTCTGTCGGGATCTTGTCAAAAGACTCTCCCAAGAACATATGCTGATCAGATTGATGAACAATCCTTCCACTACGACGAGGTACAACTTGTGTTTGTGTACTAGTAGTAACACACTATGTAGAATCTAAGGCTTGTGCATCAGCATTATGTTCTTGATTTGTACCTGTCCTAATAATTCTCTCACTACAATGAGGTAATGGAATATCAGTGACTTGTGGTTCTTCTTCTGTTCTACTGGTATTTTCTCTCAGTTCTTTCAGAATAATTTTGCTATTGGGCTTGTGATCCATAATATAATCATCTTTTAAAAATTGGGTATTAATGCTAAAAATGACATTCTGATCCTCAAGATTATAAAACAGACCACCCTTCGTTCTCTTAGGATACTCCACAAAGAAACAGACTTCTGTCCTTGATTCTAATTTACTCGTGTTTTCTTTCAGCACATGTGTTGGATATCCCCAAATCTGAATGTGTTTCAGAATAGGCTTACGCCTAGTCCACAATTCTGTGGGAGTAGAAAGTACTGATTCAGAAGGTACCAAGTTCTAAATGTAAGTCGCTGTCTCTATAGCGAGTTCTTAAAATGAATCGGGTAAACCTGAATAACTTATCATGGACCTTACTATCTCCATAAGAGTCCTATTTCTTCTTTCTGTCACACCATTTTGCTGCGAGTGCCAAGTGTAGTCAACTAGGATGTAATCCCTTCTGGTAATAGGTGTGGCGTTGGGATTTTAGGAGTTTTGCAAAATGTTTTAAAAATAAGAAAATTCAAAGATGTTTAGAAAAATTCTTTAACACCTTGAAAACTAAAATTTGAAAATATTTTTTTTTATTGAAAATAGAGTCGTCACTTAATTTTTGAGAAAAATTAAGAAAAATAAAAAGAGCTACTGATCTTAAAAACATTAACCAGAGAAAGAGGATTTGGGAGTTAAGGTACGAATCAGGAAAGGTGTTAGGCACCCCGTTCGCCCAATCATAATGTTGGCCTCTACTAATCATCATTGGTTCTTTTAATAGAATTTTCCAAATGCATGCGAATAAAGAAAGTTGAGGTAAAAAGAAAACACTCAAAATCAAATATGAAAAATATATAACATATGTACATAGCACTCCGAATTAGAGCAAATAAAAGAGATCAAATCCCAAACCCTATGGCATGCAATTTCTAACTAAAGAATATATGAAGCACACCCGCATACAATATTCATAAAAATAATCTAATCTAGCATGGTTTGAATAAAATAACAAAAAAAATACTAAAAATGCTAAAACCAACTAAACATGGTTTGCTAATAAGCTAAACTATTCTAAACACAAAATATTTTAAAGAAAGTAATCACAATATGCATGTTATCAAAATAAACTAGATTGATATTAAAAGAAATGCTAAGTATAAAATAAAAGATGTACAAAAGAGAAAATTCTACATTAAAAGAAAGCACACTTAACAAAGGAATTTAAAAAGAAGGATTTTATAATAAAAGGGAATTTAAGGATTTAAAGAAAAAGAAAAAGGTCACAAAAGAAAAATTATGCTAAAATGGAAAGGTTAAAAAAAATATTTATTAAACTATTAAAAAAGAAAATCTAACCATTTACATTTTGTGTTTTAAAAGATATAAAGACAATAAAAGGAAAAGAAAACAAAATCGAAGAAAATGACATTTAAAGAATGAGAAACAAACTTTTTATAGTTTTTGGGTTTAATGAAAGAAAGTGAGTATTATGAAAAAGAAAATAAAGCTATAAAAAAAAAGAAAATGAAACTTTAAAACAAATACTAACATTAAAAGAAAAGGAGTACAAAATGGAACATGATAAGAAAATTAGGGCTAAAGATGAAAAGAAAGAAAATGAAATGTTAAAAAAGAAAATTACACTATTATTAAAAGAAAAAAAAAAGAGAGAAAAATAAAATTATTAAAAGAGTACTAAACTAATATTATAAGAAGAGAAAAGAAAATAAAAATGGTGCATTGAAAGAAAATTAAAGTTAATATTGCAAAAAAAGAAAAAGAACTTTAAATGCTAAAAAAAAGAACAATCAACTAATATTTAAAAGAAAAGGACATCAAATTAATATTACTAGAAAAGAAAAGAAAATGACAATAAATGCTAGTAAAGAAGATTAAACTAATGCTAGAAAGATAAAAGAAATTAAAAATAACTATTTAACTTAAATGTAAAATGTAGTATTAATTACCACATTCACATAAATGTAAGTGTATTATTATAACAATTAACAATATTATTAAGTTGTAATTGCCAAAATATGTTAGCACTAATTAATGTATAAAAAATAAAATGACAATGCGCTTGAGTGTGAATTTGTAAGCAAAGAGATTAATAAAAAAAAAAGATTAAACTAGACGAAAGGAAATAACCAAGAAGCAAGGTTAACTATTCAAATGAAAGAAATACACGAATTGAAAATGAATTTAATCCGATCACTCCAAGAGAGAGAAGGTGGAGTTAGAAGGATCGGAGATCCAAACGAAATACTTAGATTACCGAAAAATCCTCAAATTGGGAATGTGCTTCAATGGGTTGATTCTCAGATGGTGATTCCAAGCAAGGGCTTCAAATGTAGGTATTGGAGGTTCGAGACTCGGTATTTCAGCAGGATTTCGGCGTTGGGGCTCGGAATTGCTCGGCAACTCGGCAGAATTTCACTCTCAAAACCACACCCTCTAATTCTGTCCTAAAAAACGTACAAGGGGTACGTATTTCTAGAGTTTATCAGCCAATGAGATGATGCCACGTTTTGGGGACACGTCAGGCCATTTGGAGTTAGCGGTCGCCACGATGAAAGTTTGCGGTCGCCATGTTTTTGAAAGGTTCCACAAAGTTCTATGGCGGTCGCCATGATGATAGTTGGTGGTCGCCATAATGGGAGTTGGCGGTCGCCACTTTTGATTAGGGTTTCCACAAAGTTCTATGGCGGTCGCCATGAAGAAAGTTGGCGATCGCCTTACTTGGGCAGCAAGTTTCGATGATTTGTCAAAATTTCATTGGTTTGAAGGTTTCGGGTTCAAATACCGAGCTTAGATCACTTCTCGTGGATTGTACCGAGGCACTATTCTACATGTTTTCATCATTGAATTCGCCTAAGATTAGGCAGGATCAAATTGGGGTGTCTACAATAGGTAATCCTTAAACTCTCCAAAGAGGTATTCCCTTCCACGGTCGGATCGTAGTGATTTGATACTTTTACCCAGGCGCTTCTCTGCCTTCGCCTTGAATTCTTTGAATTTCTCAAAACATTCAGACATACGATGCATCAGGTAAATGTATCCATACCTTGAGAAGTCATTAATAAAACTGATAAAGTACTCAAAGCCACCTCTAGCCCAAATTATCATTGGACCATACACATTAGAATGAACCAGCTCCAACGGTTCTTTAACTCTATAGCCTTTGACCGAAAAGAGTATTTTGGTCATCCTACCCTCTAAATAAGAATCACAGGCTGGAAGTGCCTCTACTTCAAATGAACTCAAAGGTCTATCTACTACCAATTTATTTAGCTTTTTTAGATTAATATGACCTAAGCGTAAGTGCCAAAGAAATGCTTGGTTCATTAAAGAATAAAACTTTATCTTATATGGTAATTTGAACGTGTTATTTATTTCAGTTAGTTACAGTGTAAGAGAGATAGGAGATACAACATACAGATTATCCACCAATGTACCAGAACAAATAAAATATTTATTTTTTTTCACAACCACAGAGTCACCAAAATGAACAGAATATTTATTCTTTATTAAGCTCGAGACTGAAATTAAATTTCTTCTAATAGAAGATACATAAAGACTATCTTTAAGAAGAAGTATCCTATCTCTACTAAAACTGAGAGTGACATCTCCTACTGCAGTTGCTACCACCCTTGTATTATTGCCCATGTATAGGTATATTTTTTCATCACTAAGCTGCCTAATTTCCTAAAACTGTTGCAAAGAATTACAAACATGATTAGTGGCTCCCGTATCTTCACACCAGGTTCTGGTAGATGACATCGTTAAACGTGTTTTAACTACTAGTGAACAGAAATTACCTGGTATGTTTTGTTTACTGAGAAAAATCAAACACTACTTTTTCCAACGCCTAAATTGGTTATAGTGATAACACTTACCTCTAGGCTTCTTCACACTAACTTTTGGTCCCTTAACTACTTTTAGAGCCGTGCCTCCTTGTGTCTGAACGTTTTTCTTCTTCTTATCTTTCGGCATAGATAAAGAACTCTTCTTAGCCACATGCACAGAACCTGGCTTCCTAAGAACACCCTCGGCTGCTTGAAGTTCCTTAAGAAGTTCTGCCAATGAAAAGCTGAGCTTGTTCATGGTGTAGTTCAGGCAAAACTGCTTAAAATTTTTAGATAGTGACTGGAGTATGATATCGACCTGGGTTTCCTCATCAATTTCAGCTCCAAGAATCTCCTGTTCATTCAGAAGATTGATTATCTTCAGAACATGATATCTAACTGGGGTGTGCCTTGAGCCATGCTTGCATTCATTAGAGATTTCATGGCCACTTGCTTAGCAGTACAATTTTGATCCCCAAACATTTCTGCCACTTCTGTTGGGCTTGGGTTTCATGTTCAGTCGCCCCTATATCAGGTATTGATAGACATATCTCAGTTAATATAAATTTGTAATCCTCGACAGTTATGACAATGCCCAAGTTTTGATTTTAGTCAACATAATTTGGTCCGGTAAATTTGTTTTCTTAGAGTATTGAAGCGAGTGGGTTGAATACCATTTTAATTTAAAAAATTAAATAATTAAAAAAATACCATTAATTATGATGAGCAATACTTTTGAATTTATTTTAATTTGGTTTGCTCTATCGTTTTAAAAGAAATTCGCCAGTAGGCTGGAACCCTATGAATAGTATGCCTCGATGGGAGGACGTCTACTATATATCGTATGACCAAACAGGTCAAGTTCTATTAATTTACTATTTAGACAACTAACCCTGTCAAGTAAAATTAAATAACTAACATAATTTCGGTCCAGTATATAATAGCAGTGACTTAGATAGAGATGATACTATTATATACAGTTAATTGTTAACCATCACCTAATTCCAAATCAATCGTTTCACAATGAACCCTTCAGATGGAGAAGTGATCCACACTAACAATTATCGAGAATTATCCCTCAAGGATATTTGTACTAGCGATACCGTAATTAATCTGTCCGATGGGGGAGGAAGGCCTTGCTGCTAGCACGTAGGGTTTAATTGCATTACTTACAAACTAGTGATGGAGGCTGCAAAATTTATCTATAAATAAATTCATTCTTCCACTTAAATTTTTAAAATATTTTTTAGGGTTATAAAAATTCATTTAATTAAAATAAATTTATTAATTTCAAAAATCATACGATCTAAAAGAATCAAATACCTTCTCGTGTACACAATTGCAAAGATTCTGATTTGCTAAACTATTTTTTTGTGTTTAAATGTGTAACAAATAAAATTTAATAAATGCACAGTTTTTCCTTCGATTTTTCAACTAAGGTATTAATTAAAGGAATTTATTTATTTTATTTTTCGTTTCACATTTTTCAAAAAATAATAATATATTTTGATTAAATATTTTTTTATTTAATTAATTCAAAAATCGAAATTAATTTTACATTTTTTCAAGATATCCTATTTTAAGAAAAATTATCTTAAATGTGATATTTTGTAAAAATAAAATATCTAAAGTTTTTCTATTTAATTAAAATTAATTAATTAAAAAAAACTTAATTTTATTTTTTATTATAAAATATTTTAATTAAAATCAAAATTTTGAATTAATTAAATTAACAGGATAAATAAAATAAATATGCAATAATCCACACAGTTCATATATATATAAACATGATATGTATATATATTTCGATTTTATGATCCAAGTAAAACGCTGAAGTATTTCAGTCTCCTATAGAGGATAAGCTGTAACAATTCTTTTTCCTGTCAAATTGTTGTATCCTGATTGTATCAGGCTTCCCTGATACACTTTGATAGACAAGTATATCATATCAGTATCAAATATATCAGATACATCGATTAAAATAGCCTCGGGAGAGACCAAAACCGTTGGCCACCACCTTACCGCCACCTTCAAGCGGCTTTTGCCGTCTCATTCGAGCTTCGTTTTCGATGATTTTTATACCGAAAGAAAGCTCTTGTAAAGTGGTATTTTTTTATCAAAAAAACTGCTCAAAAATAGCTCGAAAAATTGCCTGAAGCTGCTGCCACTACCCCACCAGCACTGCCGCCTAATTCGTCGCCCTTTTGAACTTTTTCTAGTGGTTCTTTGGTGTTCGTTTTTCTAGAAAAATAGCTCAAATATCTAGAAATCCGTTGCTTTGAAGAACACTTCAAAAATAGTCCCAAAACAGCCCCAAACCAGTGCCACCCAGTGCCGCCGCCGCCGCTCCGCCATTTGCCGCTGCTGTTTGCACACTGTTTGGCCACTTTTTTCCCACTTTTGGACAGTTTTTTTCTCTGACATTTTATTGCTTTTTTATGCCAAAAACTTGTTCAAAATAATCTCAAAAATATCAAAAAAACTCACAAAAAACGGCACGAAACCTCCACCGGAGCCGCCGATAAGGCTGTTTTTTATGCTATTTTTTTTCTCCATATTTTTGGGACAGTTTTTATGTGAGATCCGAATCCGTCTCTTTTTGAGATATTTATACATGTTGACGTGTTTCTTTCGTATATGTATCTCTTTGGTGTTTGGTTTATGTTTCTAGTCGTAGAACAACATGTGTAGATGTGTTTTACGCTTTTTCGGCGTTTCGTTTTGGCCCGTTGGATTTTGACCTTTAAAATTCAAATTTTCCACCCAGCGTTGACCGCTTGAGCGGTGGGAGTGCACTCGAGCGGGGTAGTGGCAGAGCGTGGCTCGGAGTGGGGACCGCTCGAGCGGTGGGGTCCTGGCGCGAAAATCTATAAAGTCTACACATATCTTTTTTTGAGATTCAAAATATCTTTTTCAAGCATATCTCTTTCTCTACACCTTTTCTCTACCATCTCTCTAGCATTCGGGAGGGCCCAGGCTTAGTTTTTTTGCAGACGATTAGTAGATCCTTGCTGTCGGCGACGTGGGTTTTGTATCTATCCGGATGGGATCTCGTTCTAACAAGGTTGGATTTTGAGGCGTCGAGCTTTTAGCTCTTGGAGGTAGATTCTAGACCTTACTGCTGTTATGAGGGTGTTATATGCAATTATATGTGTTTTTACCAGGTAAAAAATACATTAAACATGATTTTCATGTTTTAAACCTTGGTTTTGGGTAAAAAGTGGATTTTACGCCTTTTCTTGGTTTTATACATGATCTGGATGTGTTGATATCCATGGTTTTGAAAAGGAGGTTTGAAAACAAGGTGTTTTTGTGAGAAACATGCTTTTGGAGGTTTGGAGCTAACCCTTGGGGTTGAGTCTCAGTTTTGTGAAATTGTGTTGCTACATGCCTGTGATCTCCATGTGGATGGATTGGATCATTTTTATACATGCGATGTAAAACTGCTTTATGAATTTTTAAATGTTTTCCATAGATGTACCGGGACAATGGGTGTGTTGAGTTAGGCTTCCATTGCTCCTCGGTGTAATTCTGAAAATGTGCACAGAGTAGGTCCCTACGTGCCTTTGGGTTAGTCCCCGTAATCGAGGTTGGTTGGGTGCTTAGTACCCTCGGGCTCAGGTCCCGTAAACTAAGTGGTTGGGTGCTTAGTACCCTCGAGCTGTGGTCCCGTAAACTAAGTAGTTATATTGTCGTGACTCCGTATAGAACTTGTCATTATCGAGTGGGCCTTAAGTGGTGACTAGGATAATGGGTAGGAGTCTGTAGTTGTTACCTGTATCTGTGTGGCAAAGTCGGTACATAGGATCTCATTTTATCTAATTTTCTCCTTGACTGTGTGACCCGAGTGGAGCATACTGTTTAATTACAACTCATCGTTTTATTTTTCTCGGTTGTATGTTCCAAATGGGAAAATAATGTTTTGTTCCCGGTTGTGTGATCCGGGTGAAAAAAGATCATGTTTATTTACTAATTTTCCTTAACTGTGGCATGATTTGTCGGGATTATATGCATAGTTTTAAGAATGGAAAACTCGTGATTTTTGAAAGAAAAACTTTTTTTACTCCTGTGATTGAGCTCATGAGCGTATGATTGTATAGCATGCTTTACAGCTCTACTGTCTATTTTCTATTGGGCTTCGGCTCATGGTGTGGGATTTTGCTGTAAAAAAACATTTTCAGGTGACCACGTGGAGTTGAGCAAGAGGCTTGTGGTGATGGAGAGCTTGCTGTAGTTTTTCTGTTTTGGACATTACTTATACATGTGATGCCTGTTTCTGAAGGCTAGTTCTGTACGCCTTGATGCGATATATTTATTCATGTATGAGATTGCATGTTTAATATTCACGAGAGTTGATCTGTGGGGATTTTCATCCAAATGTTGTAATATTTTGAGTTAATGGATTTCCAACTACAAATCTTATTTTCTTATAACGTTACTTTGGTGGGCTTTCGCGTGATCCTAGTGTTTGGGGCGTGACATTTTAATATTGTTTTTAAGCTTAAAATATGCAAAAAAAAGTTTCTAGAAAATAAATCAAAAAATCATGGAAAAATCACTGTGATTCGTGACATGAAACTCCCAAAATCATCGCCGGTGCCGCCGCCTGTTCTTTGTGTTCTTGAATATATTTAATCTGTTCTTAAATAATCTAAATAGATATTTAAAAAAAATAACTAGCTATTACATCAATCTTATGTCCCGAAGGCTCACATTCGATCTATCACAGTCAACCCCCGTGATTAAAAAATTAAATAATCATCATCCACGCATTCAGTTAAACATGGAATAAATGACGATCATAAAATCGGGATTAGGACGCCTAGAAAATAAAGTTAGTACAGTTCTAAAACTACTCAGCCCCGATAACTATAAACAAAAAACAAAACAGCTCTGTTACCAAATGTTGGAGGTAAAACTGCCAAGATCATAGTTTTTGTAAACAATTTTTGGTAAAAAGTTAACTGAATGGGCAAACGCCGAAACGGGTTTCAGATAAAACTTTTGACGTCGAACGATCAAAATTAAAACCTGTGGAACCAGGATTAATTTAGAAGAATACTTTTTTACTGGTCGAATCTTCAACTACGATTTTGTTTTCGAGTTGAAGCTCTCGTCAGATCTTCTACTATATTCCCTTTTGCGATTCTCGAATGTAGTGTGGGTTACGGACTATCGAGAACTCATATTGGCAGAACCTGGACAATTTAGTCTTGAAGAAAAGTTATGAAATTGGTTCAGTGTATCCGCACATTTATAGGGTTATAGTAGGGACCTGTAGAGTAATTTTGAGTAAGACTTCCAGTGGAACACAGACACTCATCAGCAGTTTCTGTAATTAAGCAAACTTCATAGTGATATCTGCAATTATGAAAAACTAGCAGCGATTTCTGCAATTTTCATAAAATACTGAATTATAGTTCACACCACTAAAGAACTAAAATTACACTCTAACTCATAATCTCAATACCTTCTTGCATTGAGCTCCTGTTATTAAATACTTATCATTTCTCCATACGTTAGGATTCCCGATACTTATCAATTAAATTTAATTACTGATAATTTAATTTAATCGATATCTTAAAATTCCTTAACCCCATCCGCTTAACTTATTTGACCGCCAGATAATCAAATCCAGCTGTAGGGTTTGGCCCGGTCAAAATTTATAAGTTTTCTTAAGGCGATATTGTCAATCTTGATCTTTTGGAATGCGAATTCCGTCAATAATTAATATTCATCATATAATTAATATTGTTATCCAGCTCACTGGGAATATGGACCCATATAAGATTGCACATTCTAATGAATCAAAATAACGAATATTAAATATATGTAAATCAATAATTATTTCAGGATTAAGAGTATAAGCACTATTCATAATAACATTGAGGTGCGAATTAATTTATATAGTCAATATAAAATTAATTACCCCAATGCGTCCCGTTCAATACACACGAAATGTACTAGCACAGAGAGTTGGAACAATAGACAATGCTATTATCTGTTCTTCGTAACCAAGACAGGCCTACTAAAATTCTGTGCTACATTCGTACCGAAAATATGTCCATTTTCATCTAAACTGTGAACATAAAACTTATATTCTATAAGAACCTAAAATCTAATCTTCGGTGTGCAAGCCGTACTCTACACACTAGATTAAATACTATACAGAATACATAACATCCATACATAACATTAAATACATGATATACATATATTGCTCATAAAGATTCTCATAAAATATAAACTTTATTTTATTAAAATAAGATTAAATACTAAAAATATAATTTTCAGCATACAAACCTTAACATTGCCCGCATTAACTAAAGCTTTCACTTGAAATACCACATAACTAGTTCATTTCTGTCTCGGAACACACATCGTAGATTACTTTTGTAAACCAAAACACGTGTCGAACCTTGACACCATTCACATGGAATTACACGCATTCCACCTTACACACATCCAAACCTTGTCTAAGTCCTCCTAATTGATAGATGATTAGGAACCCTTGAAGCACACCATTACTAAATATATGTCTCTTGCACCAACACTGAAGCCAAAGAGATGCTCATTTCTAAGCAGAGACAATAAACATCTAGTTTCATAGGAAGGAACTCATTCAAATCATAGCGTGATTTACCACAATACACGATTTTTAAGCTAGACAAGGGTATAAAATTTTTTTTTGACATGGAGAAATTGCGGCTAGACAACGATTATGGTTTTTCAACACTAAAGATCGAGGTAAAATATTACCAATTTAAGATACACTTTATAACAAGAATACATTTCACAACGGTAGGAGAAAACCAAGATCAGAAATGTAATGACCATACGAGTAACATGCGATGAGCTAGATCGATAAACACACCTCTCTAAGGCGAACAAGGATCAGATAGAGAGTGAGCCACTAGGGCAGAGGCAACACTACCTTGCATGGGGATACAATAAGAGGGCTCTTATGAATAAAAGTCTTAGTGACACCCGAGAGAAAAGGGTCACTCAACGAGATGAAAATTTAACATGGGTTTGAGCATAAAGGTCGAGTGAATAGGAGGATATAAACTCTTCTCTTTATCATCACATGATTGTTCACTTAGAACCCCGAACCGTCCACCACTCAGAAACGAAAGCAAGGAATCAGCTGAACTCAACACAAAGAATAGTCACTTAACATAAAAGAGTTAACAAGCCTTGGTCAAAACCACTTAAGGCCAAGCATAAAAACCATACAACATGATTCGCACACCACCACCTTGCCCTTCCGTTATTCACACTTAAGCACTTAATCTTGCAACGTACTTATGCTAATCTAGGAAAATAGGTTGATTTTAAGGGTTCACATTAATGAAAGGTCTTTAAACCCAAGCTCCAAGAAAACTAAACGGCTTTTAACACTTGCAAGGCATAAACTGGGATTCATAAAGAACTATCTGACATTTGTAATGCGCACAACACGGTTAAAGGAACTTCAACAAGGACCTTACCTTGACAGGAGCTAAGGGTATCACAAACCCGGCACCAACTAGAATATGCACTACAAAACTATCAAACAATTTTTGATTTATCATTACCGGCATAGATTCCTCACATCGACATGAACTCCCCCTTAAAAAAAGGTTACACCACTAGCTTACCAACCCGATATCTCTAGTGTTGGGATAAACTGCCAAGATCTCAATAATATGTCTATGATTTTAGACAAAAAATATTTGAATGGGCAAACACCAAAACTGACTCCAAATTAAAACTTTTGATGTCGAACAATCAAAATAAAATCCGGTATTATTTCCAAAGTTAGTTTTAGCATTATAACTTTTGAAATCTAGTTGGATTGATTTCGGTTGCTACAAAAATTTTTAGTCAACATTCTGCTATGATTTTTGACTAAATGCCAAATCTCCAACTCAAGCCTTCTGCTGTATTTTTTTTGGGTAATTACTTTATGCTGTATTTTTGAATGTTAGAACATGAATAAAGTGTTGGCTTTAATCTATCGTGATATTTAAAGCCTGTCTAGTCACCTATTATTTAAATTCACAAGACATGAAAACCCTAGAACTGATTTGTGATCAACTGGCGACTAGGTTTTATAACCACATATAAATAGGTTACAACAGGGACCTATGGATTAAATAAGACTTGGGTTTCTAATGTAATTATAAAATTTCAATTCAACCCAAAAGTAATTTCATAAAAATATAAATTATACTTCATTCCACTAAAGAATTATAATTGTACTCCCAACCTTATTCTCAAAACTGTAGTATTCGAGCTCCTATTATTAATTGTTTAATTGGCTTCTTCGAAATTTTTTTAAGTCTTTCTGCTTAACTTATTCGACTGCTATATTATAAAATTCTCCTGTAGGGTTTGGCTCGGTCAAAACTTATAAGCTTCCTTAATGGGATATCATCAATCCCGATTTTTCGGGACGTAAATTCTGTCAATAATTAATATCTACTATATAATTAATATCGTTATCTAACTCACCGAGATTATAGATCCATACAAGATCGCACCTTCTAATGAATCAAAACAACAAATATTAAATATATTTAAATAATAATTATTTTAGAATTAAGAGTATAAGTACTCATAAGAACCATGAGGTGTAAATTAATATATATAGTCAATACAAAATTAATTACCTCAACTTGGTCTTGTTCAATACACATAAAGTGTACCAGCAGAATGAGCCGAAATAATTACTATTTCCCGTAATTAAAACAGATTTACTAAAATATTGTGCTACAGTCCTACTGATTGTTTATCCAATTCCATCTAAATTGTGAACCAAAAACTTATATTCCATAAGAACCTTTAATCATGTCTTCCATGTGTAAATCGAATTCTGCACCCCAAATTAAATACTATATAAAATAAAAAGTATTCATGCACAATATTAAATAAATAATGAAACGCATACATTGCTCGTTGAGATTCTCATAAAATAAAAAAACTAATTTTATTAATAAATAAAATTAAATACTAAAATCAAAATCATGATTTTTAGTATACAACCTTAACATTTAGGATACATAACACAAGCACTAGCACGTAAAAAGGGTAGGGTAAACAAACCTCCACCAAGAAACTAAGAGGAACGAGTCTTGAACTCACATGACCACGGTGGTACCAGTCCACCAGGCACAATCAAAAGGGCCACGATAAGGATACAAGATTTATGGAGACTTTAATCTCCCAAGAAAACCGCTAAACTAAAAATCAACTAGGAGGTCTTGGCGCTCACACCCAAAAAGATAAAACAACTCAAAACAAGATAACTTTCTACAAGATAGCTCTCTTTCCAGAGAAACAAAAAGGTCAACCATATACTCTAACTCGACACCCTCACGCCCTAGGGTAGCCATCAAACACTCGATTTAGCAAACACCGCCCTTTTATGTTTTAGACAACACCATAATTCATCGCACCAACGTCACTGAATAAACTAAGACAAACACACCACTTGCCACGCTTAACCCTCCAACTCAAGCCCCACTCGTATATACCGAACATCATCAACTTCACTATGCCCAAAATAATGCGTCTCGCAAGATTATAAGTTCGCCACAGGGTATAGACAAAAGTACAACACTAAACACCCACATTATACCATGGCCGAACCATCATAAGGTTGTGCTAATCTAACTTGGCCCATTACAGGCATGCAACAACCTCGAGACCATTGCTTAGGTAAAACCATAAAAGGAAACATAAGATACTTAATCGAGAAAGGTCAAATTCGAGACTTCTATTTGAAGGTTACCCATCACTCCCACAACTAGATGAACATCGTCAGCACTTCTATTATTCGAGCGTAAGAATGATAGTACATTCTAGATCTAATGATCTTCATTAGCCAACCCTAAGCCATTTGAACCATCAAGGTATGTTATTCAACTTTACTACTCCATGATTCACCTCTGAAGGCAAAGATAACATAACTACATCTACACCCTAGATCAAAACATAAAAACCTCTATCCCCTCAAGAGATATCACACTCCTCGACGCACCATCCCAACGGAACTGGGTCAACTACAGCAACAACATCTATCATGGGTTCGTCATGTTTAGGGCACTTAACACGTATAAGGAAGACACCAAGAGTGACCATACCATCACACGACAAAGAGTTAACACCGCCTGCATCTCAATTCCACCAAGGCACATCTCTACACTCCTATCAAGGGTAGTCCCCATGTAAGACCTCACAACCACAAAGACAACAACCAACTTATTCTCGCGAAATTCTCAAAGATCCTACAACCGTCGCGTACATGAACCACAATCAATCTTAACACACATTCCTCAAAACTAAAACTATCTCGATAACTACCTATCACCTTCTAGATCCCCGTAAATGTAACTCAACTCTCAAAAACAACAAGGCGTTATAATAACCACCAAAAACACCCCACACGGTAATGGATACCTCCAAAATCGATTGAGCCTAGATATTTAAAATGTTTAGGTCAATGATTATTATGTTCTCATCCACCATATTTCCATCCATACCCCATTTCTGAGTACATGACTCAAGACATAGCATGGCTCAAGATGTATATAATTCTTAATCCGCCTAAGGCCACATTACACAAGGATTTTAACATAGGGCGTACCACTATCATCACATAGTCCAATCATAACAGGTGGTCACCGAAGGGTTTTAAACATTCAACCACACATAATCACAAGATTATAAGTAATATAAGTCACATCAAGGTGGCATTATGCCGTAAGAAATGTTGTCAACAAAAAAATGAACAATTATCCATGCCTGAATCGCACTAGGACAAAACCATGGTAACACGAGAATACAATAGGCAACTAACTAATGCTAACACTAACTCATGCAGGTATTATAGCATATAAGCAAGTTCTATTCAGTGTAAGAACAATCGACACTCAACACATGAGTATGAATCAGTAGCAATCAACAAACACTGAGCTGCATTCCCAAGAGACATTACCCACCCTGATGAACTTTCATAGACTTCCCTTCAGAAACAATGTTGATCAGATGCGTTCCCCCAATCGGATCTCCATATAGGTCCCTAAGTTCTAACATAATATCTCATAATTTAACTCCATACCCAAATAAACACATAACATATTTACTATACACCACGTTATCCAACTAGTATATGCATATACTAATTATCTAAATGCATAACATGTTAATCCACTCAAGCCATATCACCTTCCATGTACATATGATATGAACATGTAACATGATATTCAATTATAACGGTCTAAGGTATTTGAACCTAAGGCCCTTTACTAAGGAATACTAGCCTACGCATTCCAAACACATAACACCAAATCTCACACGGTAGTGTAGCTACTTCCTATAGCTCAACGATATTCAAATCTAGAGCTCTGATACTAATCTGCCATGCCCGCAAAATCGAGGCATGTGAACCATCCACGAAAACCCACAAAGATGGATCAACTCACAAGGAAAACCTTTTATAAAAGCTGTTTCACATCCCTTGTTCCCAACAAAAATATTTGAACCAAAATGATTTTCAAAAGAACAGTTAAACTATTGAAAAGAAGACTCTCGAGGCTTCAATTTGAACACAAAGGGGATCCGGAACAGCATCCGAATGAAAAAGATACTTTATTTAAGAAAACAAAATTTCATACCCAGCCCAGGTGAGTCCGCTCGAGCGAACCCACCACTGCTCGAGTGGCCACTTGGCTGAGATAAAACACCCCCTCTCGGGTAGTAGATCGCTTGAGCGAACCCAGGACCACTTGAGTGGTCACCCACTCGAGAGTAAACCAAAAAAACCCTATTTTGAAAATACAAACTCCAAACCAATATCTTTCTAAAAGAAAAGAATTCTAAGATATAAATCATTATTGAAACCAACTTTTAACCATCAAAAGACAACCGAATTATCATTTCAAAGCCTCCCACGAGGATCAAATAGAAATAATCTATCATCAAACTGAATAATTTCATCAAAGTAATGAGACTTTCATACCTTTAACCCAAAAGCCTTTAAGTTCACATGCTACGAGACTCAAAACTAAACTTAGAGGGTTTACAAGACATGACCTTAAGGTCTTACAACCCAACAATACAAGATATACAACATCTCAACATATTATAATGTAATTCCATGAATTCTTCTAAAGCAAATACCGATCTTCAATACCTGTAAAACATGAATTTAAATAACATGAGCTGAGGCTTAATAGGATTCTAAACAACCTAGAAGAAACATGCCCGATATGCAATTAACAATTCTATACCACAAATCCAACCCAAAATATCAAGATTTCTCATGATTTACAAACAATTATATCCTCATTACCCTAATCAATACAACCGGACAATTATGAATTCTCATACATTGCCCTCACTATCGGGCCAACTCAAGGCACCAATAGGCAACTCATGGGTTCTATAATTACCAATATAATCGATTTCAATCAATAACATTCCAATATATACAAAAATTAACCATTTAATTGTATAATCCAAACATATCCTATTAGTAAATAGCTTATTACCACACATATTGCCACCTTTTTGGGAATGTCACGATCCATTTCCATATATGGCGTCTGTAACCATCCAGTGAGTCAAGCTTACCCGAGACCTACTTTTTCAATTAGTTAGGAATTTTTAAAAGAACATTAATTTGAAAACATTTTACGGAAGTATGAATTTTATAAACTTATTGAGAGCCAAATCTTGTACAACGGAATACATTAATGTTATAAACGAAAATCATGTGCATAGTATTTACAACATTTATATCTCGAGCATGATTATAAACAAACTTAAAAAAAAAACTAGAACAACATAGAAGTTCCTTCATTTCGAGCCGTCCTAAAGATTGACGAATTCACCTTGAAATAGCATAACAACAACTTCATAAGCATAAAGCTTGTTTGAGTACTCAGATATTAACTGACAAGTTTTACCATGAATTCACGCATTTCAAAATAATTTGTTCAAAACCATAATCATTGAAATCATTTTCAATTTTAAGGTATCAACTATAACCATAAAAATTATTAATTTTAAGGCATCAACCGTAGCCATCGTAATCATCGATTTTAAGGTGTTAATCATACCCATCATAAATTTTCACAACGCTATTCATGGTCAGCAAAACTACATATCATCAAAAATTTTCAAGGAATAAGGATTTTTAAACATATATCAAGCAAATTAGTATCTGGGACTAACCAGTTTGGTCAAACTTTATTCAATCAATCCAAATATAGATAACAGCACAAAAAGAATTAATAAATTAGCTATAATTTTATAATTTTTAAAGATTATTCTACTATTATCTTATATGTTTTCTCATAACTATGTGTGCACGTTGTAAATTAGACGGCACAACCAGAACCAATTTGATTGGTTCAAATATGATAATCACGAATAGATCAGGAACTGGACTCCTAGTTGCCGAACTCATTGGAGGCTACTCACGGTATTGCTAAACTCCTGCAAGACGAAGAACACCATAAGTGCTTACCGGCTTGGTTTGACTGGGAAGCACTCTGGCGTTCAAGTTAGATTTCTCTCTAAAAGGTTGCTAATAAAAAACTGGGTTGAAATCGCTTACATGAGGGTATAGAGTGCCTACTTTTATGTAGAGATTGAAAGCATGGAGGGTGAGTCCTCTTAAGAATCTGCCTCTTATCCCTTATCTCTCCTCTTATAAGAGATTTTGCATTATCTATTTGACAATTAGTGTTGCTTTAGGAAGCACTTAACCCCATTTCCCGAACTGGTGTAACGGGAATGGAATCTTTTTGGGTTATCACCTAACTTTATGCTGACTTGGGCTTGAGTGCTATGGGTTGCCCCTCTTTATGGTGGCCTGAACTCATCATGGGCTAAACTGTTAGTAGGCCGGTCCCTTGAGGCTAGTTTGAACCTGCTTGCTTTAGGCTGGGTTTCAAGCTCGTAACTTTGTCCACCCTCACTATGTAATTTGTAATTTAATAAAATATCATATTATTTTTTATTTTAAAGCATAAAATTATCTATCAAACAATTTAGGGTTAAAACAATAGGTGGCCTTTATTTTTCTAAAAATTAAAATAATCCTTATTATTTTATGATTTGTTAAAGCTTCTATAAGTAATATTTGGTATTTTTAGAACTCTCTTGTATTTAATCTAGTTATCTAACTTTTTAACTATACTAATGTTAATGTAAATATTTATGTAAAATATCTCGTATTTTATAATCTAGTTTCTCAACTAACCTATTCTTTATTATAAAGAGTAGAATTTATCATGTACTTTTAGATTATCTAACAATGTAAGAATAAAACATTAGTGACTTTTATTATTTCCTTGAACATAATATAATATTTATTATTTTATAATTGGCTTAAAATTATTATATACATATATACTTTATTAATAATAATATAGGTTTTAAAGAGATCCTTATTTTTATAGTTTAATTATCAACATTTATTTTACTCTTTAAGTTCCTAATCATTGTGCTCACAATTTTCTTAAAAAAGGAAAAACAATATAGATTTTAGTCAAAACTTATATTTTTGTTAAATTTTTTTATTTTCAATTTTTTTTAATTTCTAATTTTTTTATTCTTAATCTACTATATCTAATTTTTTATTTTTACTAAAAATCTTATCTTGAAATAGTAACTACTTAACATGGCCATGCATAATAAATAAAGAAAAATGTTAACTTTAAATTATTAACAACAGTGATCATGCATGAAAAAAGTGCAAAAGGGGAAGGGGAAGAGCAGGTTGCGAGGGAAGGGAGGAGAGAGTGCTATTTTTTTGTTTAATTTTGGATCCTCTATTCGGGCAATTTGGACATCGAAATTGACGGCCGTTGGTGGCTATACGAAGGTGATTTTAGCTAAACTTACTACGACAGGTTTAGAGGTCCATGGTGGCGGTGACGGGTGGTTGAAGGTGGCTCGGTGAAACCGATTTTCAAAATTATTTGAAATGGATAACTTGTTAACTAGTGGTTTGGGGATTGTTTGGGCTGGCTGTGGCCGATCGTAGAGGTACCATGGAGATGTGGGAGTGGCGTGGAGGTGGAGGTGAGTAGCGGTTGGTGGTTTGGTGGAGTTGTGGAGGGGGAGAGATACCGAGAGAGGAGGGGAGAGAGAGGTGAATGGGTGGCGGTGGGGGTGGTGTATGGTGGTGGTTCGGGTGTGCATGGTGGTGTTTGTGAGACCTTGACCTGTTTTAATTTTTTCGAGGTTTCGACGCGTTGTTAATTGTTTTCGTGATAGTATGTTTATATACGTTTTGATGCATGTTTGGGCTTAGATATACATGCGGGGTTGGTTACCGGGGTCGTTGGGCACTATGATGCGGGTTTCAAAAAAAAAAAAGATATTTATATATTTTCGTGGCCTATAAATATCTAGCTTTAGATATTTTGTGGAGATATTTTGAAAACTTGGTGGGTAAGTTTTCATTTTTTCAAACCAAAGCTTTGTCTTCTCTCTAGATTCTCGGGGGCCCGGGGCTCGATTTTTTACGACCAGATAATAGATCCTTAGTCTCCTCGTGGTGGGCTACGCGTTCATTCGGTTGCAATTCCATTCCGATAAAGTTTTTTTTTGCACGTGGTTCGAGACGTCGAGTTTTTAACTCAATGAAATAGGATTCTAGACTCTCATGTTTTATAAGGGTGCTACGTGTAATCGTGTATATTTTTACCGTTTAAAAATGTATGAAAAATCAGTTTATAAGTTGGGTTTTGGTTTAAAATCGTTTTTAGGTTTTTTTGGTTGGATGGAATTGGGTTTCGAGTGTTTCTTTCGAGGTTTTGTGGTAGTTTTGGGTTTGTGTATGTCCGTAGGTTGCTAAAGGGGTGATTGGATGGTTTAATTTGGTGTTGAGAAGCTTTTTCATTGCTAGGGTTTGCTTTTTGCCATTATCATGTTCCTTGTTTTGAAAATCTGATATTTCTTCTTTTGTGTCAACACATTTTCTATTGGTGTCGACACTTTTTGTCGCTGGTGTCGACACTTTTCTATTTATGTCGACACATTTTCTACTGCTATTTGTGTTGTTACTCTCGGTTCTTTTGTGTCGACACCTCTACTGTTTGTGTCAACACCTTCGCTGTTGGTGTTGACACATTTTCTGTTTGTGTCGACACTTTTGTTGTTTGTGTCGACACGTTCGCGGTTTGTGTTGATTGCCTTTTCTTTTGGTCGTGTTGGGGCCTTAGGGGTTTCTTTTGGCCGTGTTGGGTGTGTGTGGGTTCGTGTTGATCGTGTTAGGTGTGTGTGGGTTCGTGTTTATCCTGTTGGGCGTGTGTCGGTTCGTGTTGGCCGTGTTGGGCGTGTGTAGGTCTGTGTTGGTCGTGTGTGGGTCCGTGTTGGCTGTGTTGGCCGTGTGCGGTTCCGTGTTGACCGTGTTAGGTGTGTGTGTGGGTTCGTGTTTCCCGTGTTGGGAGTGTGTGGGTTCGTGTTGGCTGTGTTGGGTGTGTGTGATTCTGCGTTGGCTGTGTTGGGCGTGTGCGATTCCGTGTTGGCCGTGTTGGGCGTGTGTGGGTTCGTGTTGGCCGTGTTGGGCGTGCGGGGGTTTCTTTTGGCCGTGTTGGGCGTGTGTTGGTTTGGGTTTGATGTGTTGGTGGTTGGGTCCTTGGTTTCTAATTGGTTTCTAACTGTATTCAGTTGATTGATATATGGGATTAGTCGACTGAAATACTGTTGGATTCTTTTTGGGATTCTGTTGGTTGTATTGTGGCTTTGGAGGTCGTGTCATGGCCTTTGGTGTTTGTTAGATGGCGTCCTCGGGGTTGACGTACATGGTTAGATGGGGGTGTGGTGCACGATTAGGTGCGTGGTGTTTGTTCTTCGGTGGGTACGGGGCGTGTTTGGGCCGTGGTTCTTTTTGGGAAAAGGTGTTGGTTGTGAAAATCGAGGTTTTATGGGTTTGGTGTTGGTCTTCGAGTTAGGCTTGGTTTTATGGGTTATTGGTTGTCCATGTGAATGGATGTCGGGTTACTTGGCGGGTGGCGTCATGATGTGAAGTTATATATGGCTATGTGCATTTATAACTGGCTTTCTGCATTTATAACTTTTGTTTATTTTTGTGCAGATTATGTAAATGAATTCCATGGCTTTGACGTCATTACGTGTAACGTAGTTTTATGTTTTAAAACTTAGAGTTTTTATATGCATGTTTATGTGGGCTCTAAGGAGTGGATGCATGTTGAGTGTGTTGCACGGGTTGCGTGCATGGTGTGTGTTGCACGGGTTGCGTGCGTGGTGAGTGTTGCACGGGTTACGTGCGTTATGTGTGTTGTACAGGTTGCATGCACGGGTAGCATGTGTTGCATTTTGTGGGGATACATGTGTTGAGTTGCATGGGTGGCATGCATTGCGTGGGTTGTACTTGTTACCTCTGGCTGACAGTGCGTTCGTTGGGGCTGCGATCCTTCGGTTAAAGTCTGAGAAGATACATTAGGGTGGGGCTGCGATCCTTTGGTAACAGTCTGAAAAGATGTGTTTGTTGGGGTTGCGGTCCTTCGGTGATAGTCCAAAAAGATGTGTTTGTTAGGGCTGCGATCCTTCAGGAGAGAGACTAAGAAGAAGCATTAGATGGGGGCTGCGGTCCATCGGTGAAAGTTCGAGAAGATACATGAATTGCGTGAAATGCATATCGGGACGGATAAATCAATTTTAAACTATGTTTATGACTAGAGGGAGTCGTAACACAAAAGAATTGTTTTCAAGACTCGTGTGAGTCAAAAATAATTTTTATCCTCGCTTTCCCGTTGCTTGTGAAAATTGGTTTAATGGCTTAAAAAAGAGTAAAAAATTGCACCTCGTTTTCCTAGCATGTTTAGCTTATACTTCATGTGCTATCTAGTTTATGCTGAGCTTTAGCTCATGGTGTGAGATTTGAAATATTTTTTAGGTACCGGTCATGCAGGTTGATCTGGAGGTAGAGAGGCGAAAGATCTGTAGTCTTCTCTTTTGTTCTTTCTGTATCATGTATGTTTACATATTTTTCTGGTGTTGGAACCGTGTAATATAAGCCTTTTCGTGGTTATATACAATGCATGTATGTTTTACTTTGTGAGCAAACATCGGGTTGGATTTGTATATGGTTGTTTATGGGTATTTCACGTGATCTGGAGTTTAGGACATGACAGAATGGTATCAGAGTTCTGGGTTCAAATACCTAAGAGCCGTGGAAAGAGGGTGTATCATTATGTGAGGTTGATTGCGTGTACTTAATTGCATGTGTTTAGATGCTTTGATAACATGAATGTGTTAGCATGTTAAGCATGAGAATGTTGTGTGTATGTGAGCATGGGGGTTGAACTGTGAGATTGATTAGTCCTGCCTTTAAGCGTTTAGATTAACAAATTTGGGACCCAAGTTAGAAACGCATTTAGCTGACGTGATTTCTAGCAGAAAATCTATGTAGGTTATCCAAATTGACCTGTCATTCTTGTCGGTTCTCCTTGGTATGTGGGGTTTATTTAGCATGAACCTATGTAACTACGTGATACCATGCTTATGTGGTTAGTGCTTATGTTCATGCGATATGTTGCATCTTATGTTATGTGTTTCTTTTATATAGTCGTGATGTCTGCGCGGAGAGGGCGAGGCTATGTTTGAGGCTATGGCCGTGGGTTTGGAGTTGGTGGGAACTCCGTGGGTGGTGTGCTGTGTTGAGACAGTGGCTTGTGAGGATGTGTGGTTAGGGGAGTTGTAGATCCCGTGTCTTTGAGATAGTTATTCGTTGTTTAGGATGCCTGACCTTGTTTGACTATTTCTTAGGAATGGTTTGGCTGACCACCTCTCATGCCTGTGTCAATTGCGATCGACGTGCTTGTTTCTTTTTGACCTTGTGTTGAATTTCAGGGACGAAATTCCTTTAAGGGGGGGTAGAGTTGTGAGACCCTGACCCGTTTTAATTTTTACGAGGTTTTGATGCGTTGTTAATTGTTTTCGTGATAGTATGTTTGTATGTATTTTGATGCATGTTTGGGCTTCGATATGCATGCGGGGTTGGTTCCCAGGGTCGTTGGGCGCTGTGATGCGCGTTTCAAAAAAAAAAGAAAAAAAAGAAGATATTTTTGTGGCCTATAAATATCTAGCCTTAGATATTTTGTGGAGATATTTTGAAAACTTGGTGGCTAAGTTTTCTTTTTTCCAAACTAAAGCTCTGCCTTCTCTCTAGGTTCTCGAGGGTCTGGGGCTCGATTTTCGACGACCAAATAGTAGATCCTTAGTCTCCTCGTGGTGGGCTACGTGTTCATCCAGACGAAATTTCATTCCGACAAAGTTCATTTTTGCACGTGGTTTGAGGCGCCGAGTTTTTAACTGAACAAGGTAGGATCCTAGACTCTCATGTCTTATAAGGGTGCTACATGTAATCGTGTGTTTTTACCATTTAAAAATGTATGAAAAATCGGTTTATAAGTTGGGTTTTGGTTTGAAATTATTTTTGGGTGTTTTTGGTTGTATGAAATCGGGTTTCGAGTGTTTCTTTCGAGGTTTTGTGGTAGTTTTGGGCTTCTGTATGTCCTTAGGTTGCTAAAGGGGTGTTTAGATGGTTTAATTTGGAGTTGAGAAGCTTTTTCCATTGCTAGGGTTTGCTTTCCATCATTACCCTATTCCCTGTTTTGAAAATCTGAAATTTTTTGTTTTGTGTCGACACATTTTCTGTTGGTGTCGACACTTTTTGTCGCTAGTGTCGACACTTTTCTATTTGTGTTGACACATTTTCTGCTGCTATTTATGTTGTTACTCTCGATTTTTTTGTGTCGACACCTCTGTTGATTGTGTCGACACCTTCGCTGTTGGTGTTGACACATTTTCTGTTTGTGTCGACACATTTGCTGTTTGTGTCGACACTTTTTCTGTTTGTACCGACACCTTCGCTGTTAGTGTTGACATATTTTCTGTTTGTGTCGACACCTTTGCTGTTTGCGTCGACGCTTTCGCGGTTTGTGTTGACCCCCTTTTCTTTTTGTCGTGTTGGGGCCTTGGGGGGTTTTTTTGGCCGTGTTGGGCGTGTGTGGGTTCGTGTTGGTTGTGTTGAGTGTGTGTGGGTTCGTGTTTGCCGTGTTGGGCGTGTGTGGGTCAGTGTTGGCCGTGTTGGGCGTATGGGGGTTTCTTTTGGCCATGTTGGGCGTGTGTTGGTTTGGGTTATGATGTGTTGGTGGTTAGGTCCTTGGTTTCCAATTGGTTTCTAACTGTATTCAGTTGATTGATATATGGGATTAGTCGACTGAAATACTATTGAATTCTTTTTGGGGTTCTGTTGGTTGTGTTGTGGCTTTGGGGGTCGTGTTGTGGCCTCGGGTGTTTGTTAGATGCCATCCTTAGGGTTGACGTGCATGGTTAGATGGGGGTGTGGTGCACGGTTAAGTGCGTGGTGTTTGTTCTTCGGTGGGTACGGGGCGTGTTTGGGCCTGTGGTTCTTTTTGGGAAAAGGTGTTGGTTGTGAAAATTAGGGTTTTATGGGTTTGGTGTTGATTTTCGGATTAGGCTTGGTTTTGTGGGTTGTTGGTTGTCCATGTGAATGGATGCCGGGTTACTTGGCTGGTGGCGTCATGATGTGAAGTTATATATGGCTATGTACGTTTATAACTGGCTTTGTGCATTTATAACTTTAGTTTATTTATGTGCGGATTATGTAAATGAATTCCATGGCTTTGATGTCGTTACGTGTAATGTAGTTTTATGGTTTAAAACTCAGTTTTTATAGGCATGTTTATGTGGGCTTTGAGGAGCGGATGCATGTTGTGTGTGTTGCACGGGTTGCGTGCGTGGTGTGTGTTGCATTGGTTGCGTCCGTTGCGTGTGTTGCACGGGTTGCATGCACGGGTAACATGTGTTGCATTTTGTGGGATACATGTGTTGAGTTGCATGGGTGGCATGCATTGCGTGGGTTGTACTTGTTAGCTCTGGTTGCCGGTGCGTTCGTTGGGGTTGCGATCATTCGGTTAAAGTCCGAGAAGATATGTTTAGTTGGGGCTACGGTCCTTCGGTGATAGTCCAAAAAGATGTGTTTGTTGGGACTGCTGTCCTTCGGTGACAGTATGAAAAGATATGTTTGTTAGGGCTGCGGTCCTTCGGGAGAGAGACTGAGAAGATGCATTAGATGGGGACTGCAGTCCCTCGGTGAAAGTCCAAGAAGATACATGGATTGCATGAAATGCATATCGGGATGGATAAACCAATTTTAAACTATGTTTATGACCTGAGGGACTCGTAACACAAAAGAATCGTTTTCAAGGCTTGTGTGAGTCAAAAATGGTTTTTATCCTCGCTTTCCCGTTGCTTGTGAAAATTGGTTTAATGGCTTGAAAAAGAGTAAAAAACTGCACCTCGTTTTCCTAGCATGTTTAGCTTATACTTTATGTGCTGTCTAGTTTCTGCTAAGCTTTGGCTCACGGTGTGGGATTTGATATATTTTTCAGGTACCGGTCACGCAGGTTGATTTGGAGGTGCTGGAGAGGCAGAAGATCTGTAGTCTTCCCTTTTGTTCTTTCTGTATCATGTACGTTTACATGTTTTTTCGGTGTTAGAATCGTGTAATGTAAGCCTTTTGTTGGTTATATATAATGCATGTATGTTTTACTTTGTGAGCAAATATCAGGTTGGGTTTGTATATGGTTGTTTATGGGTGTTTGACGTGACCTGGAGTTTGGGGCGTGACAGTGTTCATGGAGGTGGTGGTGTGGCATTGGTGTGGTGGTGGTGTTGAGGCTTGCAGTGGTGATTGAAGTGAAGAGAGATGGAGAGGGCCATGAGGGATAGAAGGAAGAGAGGGGAATGTGGCGGTGGCCCCACGAAGGTGGTGGTGGTTGATGTATTTGGGTATGGTGGTTGTATGTGTGGAAGTAGAGAGAGGAGAGGGGAAGAAAGTAGGAGATTAAGGGGAGAGGGAGAGAGTAGGAGAGAAATTGAGAGGTGAATGGAGAGGGGAGAGAGAGAGAGAGAGTGATTGGCGGCACTGGCGGCGTAGGGATGGCTCGATGTCAGTGTGAGGAGTAGCGGGCAGTGTGTTCGAAGGTGGGCGATGCGGCGATGGTAGAGGCTTGTAGCGAGGGAGGGTGCACGGCTAAGGCAAGGCAGCCCTCTGCTGTGCCTTCTTTTAATGTTATTTTATGAATTATAGAATATTTTGAATTATTACAAAAACTTTTGAATTACGTAATATAATTTTTTTTTGAAATTTTAATTATCGATATTTTATAAGATGTAAATTTTTGAGTTTCGATCTTAAAATTAATTATAAGGTTTTATTAAGAATTCCGTTTTGAGTCTTTTCATATTTTAACTAATATTTGTTTCTCTTTCTATTCTATTAATTGTCGGGTGTTACATTCTCCGCACTTTTATAAAGTTTGGTCCTCCGCACTTTTATAAAGTTTGGTTCTCGTGATAAGTTAGAAAGCATTTTAAAGAAATGGTTTGGATATTGGTGTTATATGTCGATTGCTCAGAATTCTCGTTGATTTCTATTAGTGTAGTTCTTTTATGGGTCCGGTATGGTCTTGTGATGTCCCTACCCTTTCGCTTATGGAGTGCTTTGAAAGGTATCATGCGATAGGGGGTCTTTGAGGTTGGTCGAGTTTCACACGCCATTTCTGTAAAGAATTCAATTTTCCTACCTATAGGTATTCTAGGCGAAACTTCGGGAAAACTTTAGAATGTCATGATTTACGAGAATTTTTATAAACTTAGGTTCTCGGGTATAAAAGAATTGCATTGAACCGAATCAAACAATGCGTAAGCAGATAAGGATTAGATAGAGAGACTACTTGTGATCGCTTCTTCCCCATTCTGAGGATCTTCAGAGACTATAGAAAACATCCTCCCTTGCCCTTGGTTGTTATTGTCATTCCTTTGTGCTCCGAAGTGTGGTTTCCTTGCATTCTCAGTCCCTTGATTTTTGCTTTCTCTTCTGTTGTTCCTTTATAAAAGCTTTGGACAGTTCCTTCTCATATGTCCTTTGGTGCTGTAGTTAAAGCATTGACCTGTCGCCTTCCAACACTCTCATGAATGAGCCTTTCCGTATGTTGAACATGTAATTCTCTAGCTTCTCTCTTCATCATCCCTACGTCTTTCTTTTCAAGTTCTCCCTTTTGATGTTTCCCGAACTTATGGTTTGACATTTTCTTCTTTTGAGGAACTTTTATCTTTCGTAGTTCTCTTGTTCTACCATCAATGCTCGGTTGACGACGTTTGCATAATTGAGTTGTCACGTCCCAAACTCTGGGTCATGTGAAACACTCACAAACAACCAAATACAATACCCAACCCAAGAATACACTCTCAATATAAAACATTCATGCATTGTATATAACTGCCAAAAAAGTTTACATTGCACGGTTCCAACACCGGAAAAATATGTAATCATACATGATACAGAAAGAACCAAAAAGAAAGACTACAGTTCTTCCGCTTCTCCAGCAACCCCGAATCAACCTGCGTGATCGGCACCCGAAAAATATTTCAAATCCCACCCCGTGAGCCAAAACTTAGTAGAAACTAGACAACACATGCAATATAAGCTAAACATGCTAGGAAAACGAGGTGTAGTTTATGAATCTCTTTTAAGCCTTTAAAAGAATTTTCACGTGCAAACGGGAATGCGAGGTTGCAAACCATTGTTGACTCTCAAGAGCCCTGAAAATAGTTGGAAAATAGTTTTTAGATTGCGATTCACACGAATCTTAAAAACAATTTAAAAATTGATTTTATCCATCCCACAATGCATTACATGCAATCCATGATTCATACAACCGTCCCTCACACGCCGCAACAACAGTCTTAACACTGAGATAAAATAATTCATACTCAAATACAAATTTTTGGGATAAAACCGTATACTACGGGGTAAAACCATAGACCACGGAAAAAAACCGCAAACCACGGGGTAAAACTGCGAACCACGGGATAACACTGAATACAACGGGATAACACCGAATCAACGGGATAACACCGAACACCCATATGCATAAATAAACCAGAGTTTAATGCATAAGACCATACCACATGCACCACCTGCATGCATTCCACAGATCCATCACATCTATGCCTAATAAAACTCTGAGTTTTAGAGCATGCAACCACGTTATACGTAACGACATCAAAACCATGTAATCCACTTACATAATCTGTACATAAATAAATCAAAGTTATAAATGTACAAATCCAGTTATAAATACACATAGCCATGTAACCTCACATCATGATGCCACCCGTCAAATAACCCGACATCCACTCACATGGACAACCAACAACTCCCAGAACCCAGCCTAACCCGAAGGCCAGCACTAAACCCCTCAAACCACGAGGTTACAAAACACCACCTTTTTCCCCAAAGGTGCCACGGGCCCAAACACGCCCCACATCCAACAAAGAATAAACACCGCGCACCTAACCATGCACCACACCCCCATCGAACCATGCACGTCAAACCCGAGGATGGCACCTAAACCAACATCGAGGTCATGACACGATCCCCGAAACCACAACACGACCAATCGAACCCCAAAAAGAATCCAATAGTATTTCAGTTGACTAATCCCATAATCAGTCAACTGAATACCGTTGGAAACCAATTGGAAAGCAAGGAACCAACCACCAAAACACCAAACAACCAACCCAAAAATCCAGTCGGCTGGACACCCTCCAGTCGACCAAAACACCCTACTAGAATCTTGCCAAAATGCCTAAAAACCACTCTCCGGTCAACTAACCCTCACGGTCTAGTCGACCGAACCCAAGAACCCAGGATCCAGTTGACTGATCCCTCGATCCAGTCGACCGGGGTGAGGCGGAAACAAATTTTTAAGCTACGGGTTTAGCCCACCAAACTTCGATTCAACACCTCTAAACTCCCATCCAACACCCTCGAACATACACACGCCTAGGCCTAATACTATGACCTCGAAAGAAACACCTGACACCTGATTCCATCCACCGAAAACAACAAAAAATAGGTTTTAAACCCAAAAACCCAACTAGGCCTAATACTATGACCTCGAAAGAAACACCCGACACCTGATTCCATCCACCGAAAACAACAAAAAATAGGTTTTAAACCCAAAAACCCAACTTTGAACAAAAATAATTTTCATACAGTTCAAGACGGTAAAAGCAAGCACAATTACACGTAGCACCCTTATAAGACATGAGAGTCTAGGATCCTAACTCAGTGAGTTAAAAACTCAATGCCTCGATCCACGTGCAAAATTGAGCTTCGCTAGAATGAAATTTTATCTGGATGGATGCGTAGACCACGATGTCAAAAGCAAGAATCCACTGTTTGATCATTGAAAATTGAGCCCCGGGCCCCCGAGAAGTTAGAGAGAGAAAGGAGAAAACTTAGTGGAGATGTTTTGAAAATATCTTTTGAAAATATCTAACTCCAGATATTTATAAGCCTCCAAAATATCATTTTTTTTGAATTTTTAAAATTTGCACCACAACGCCCAACGGCCCCGAGAACTTGTCCCGCATGCATATCTAAGCCCGATCATGTATCAAAAAGTATATAAACATGCTGCAACGAAAACACTAAACGCGCGTCGAAAAAGAAAACGGGTTAGGGTCTCACATGGGTAGCCTTAGGGGCCGAATCATCTTTCTGATTTTTTGCTTCAATTTGTCTCCAATTTTTTGTGCCTTCATGTGTTCAGTGTAGATCATGTGTGAGGCGTACTCAGCTGAGTTAGTAAATTTTTCCTCGTATTCGAAAATCATCGTTCCTCCCCATTGCTTAAGTTATTGGAACTCAATGCACTTAGCATCTTATAGGAATTGGGGAAAATACTTCTCTTGGAAACAAACTAAAAACTGATCCCATCCCATCTGTGGCCTGCCTTGTTTCTTCAAATTCCACTAACAACTTTCTGTGTTTCGGTACAGGTCACCACTCCAAATATTTTCTCCATCTCGTTGCTATCCACTCGTTGGCTTTAATTGGATCTAACCCTCTTTTGTAAGTTAGTGGTTTCATTTTCAAGAACTCCCTCATGTTTGGACCTTCTATCGGGTTCTAGGCTACTATCGGTGGTCGATTGTTATAAATATAATTAGGGGGAATTGTAAGAATCTGGTCCCTTTTAATTTAAAACATTTAATTAAACCGTGTGGATTAATGTTTAATTTTGGAAAGGGATTAAAATTTGATCACGAGTATGATTATTGATGATAATTATGTGCCTACTTATGCATGAAAATAATTATTGTGGATGAGTTAAATGAGCCTTGGGAGTTGGAGCAAAATTGGTATTTTGTATATATTTTCCTTTCTTGATATACCTTCCAGCGAGAAACCGCTCAAGCGGTCCTGAGACCAATCAAACAGCTTGTAACATAGGGGTTTTTAAGTTGCAGGATTGGAGTGTTTTGTTTCATTTTCTCTCCTCTCTCTCTCTCTCTCTCTCTAATCTGAAGTTCTAAGCCCTAGAAAAAGCCTTAGGGTTCCCTTGAGCTTCCTTTGCTCCATTGGAGGTTGATCCTTACTTTTCTTCTGATCGAGTGCTGTTGGAGAAGTCATTGTTCGTGTTCGGAGCTCTGTAACAACCCGGTTCTAACCCTAGTATTAGCAACGGTTAGCCAATGAGATCTTAGGTCGTTAAAAGGTTAAAAATTCTAACTCAACTCGAAACCCTAACTCGATCTAGAAATCCTAAAAAAACCTAAAACTCAAGGGGCAAAACCCTAATACTCGGAGAAGACTTCGAACATCCTAAATTAAGTAAATAACATGGAATATTAGATTAAAAATAAAAAATTCTCATAAATAAGGTAAAATAACTATTTTGCCTCTAGTATACAAAAAAGTTTTAAAAATTCAAATTTTGAAACATGAACACCCTAAATTAAATATTTAAATACAATTAAGTAGAAAAAGACAAAATAACAACAAAAATAACAAAAAAAAACCCCTTACTGACCGACTACCTAAAAGTTTGTGTCCAAAAAGTCACTTTTTGCATTTTTAAGCTCAAAATGAGAAAAAGATATATAAATCAAGCATTGTTATGACCCAAGATTATTCGAACAAGTAATATGCATAATAATGTAATATTATAGATTAACAAAAATAAATAAATCATTATTAAAATATTTACACAGAAATAGGTCAAAAAGTCATATTTTGTCAAATTAGCTTAAATTGACTTAAAAACTTACACCCAATTAATCAATTGCTATTAAAATTATAATAATTCATGAAAATACTAAACCAATCATAAAATTAATAAAATAATATGTTTTAATAAGTAGGGATACTAAAATGATACATCAAATTAATTTTTAGGTACTTTCTTGCATAATATGGTACCAATACCTCATTTAAACACTAAATTAATGCAAAAACCAGATTTGGTCTGCCCCAAACTGCCCCTAGCCAACTTCCCCCTATCATGATCTAAAAATATATTTCTCAAATAACACCCGCCATGCATGCAAGCAATCAAAATTAAGAAAAATGAGAAAAAGACTTACCCCTCTATAATGGGCTCCACTACTCTTCTTCTTTATAAAATCAAGACCAAACCTACCTTCTTCTCCTTCATATTTTCGGCAATATAGAGAAAGGAAGACCAGAATTTTGTGAGTTCTTAGTGTTCTTCAAGACTTGGGAGAAGGAAGAAGGAAGAAGAAGGAGAAAAAGAAGGAGCCTAGAAGAAGCAAGGAGGAACTCTAAAGCCAAGTCCTCTAACCATCCTTCACTCTTAGGTTTTCAAACAAGTAAAACTTCTAAATTCTATGCCCAGACTCACACCGAATCTCCCTCAACTCATCTCTTAAAACGCAACCAAGATCAAGAACCGAAATATGAATAAAAAAGGCATTATAGTGAGAAAATAGAGACTGTCCATACATTTTGTGTACTGACATGTGTTTTCATGTTGAGATTCTTGAGTTTTGTAACTTCTATGAGTTCTGGAACATTGATATTTAAGAATACTGCACATGTATGCAAAGAAAATAGATCAAATCTTGATATACTAAGTGCTAGGTGGCTAGAACATAAGTAGGCCTGAGAATTGAGCTTTTGCCCCGATTTTTGAAATATCATAACTAAATATAAAAACATGATCTAAGTGTGTTATTTATGTTTAGGCCTATATATTTAAGTTAGCTTTCATACAAAATTCGTTTGAACTGATTTAAGTGAGTAGAACGCGAGATATAACCTTTCTACCAAAATGTGTCAGTTTCAGACCAGCATGTGTTGCAAACCCAAAAACCCCATTTTCAAACATTATCTGGGATTAGGTAAAAACATAAAAGTTGTAGCCAACACATATATCTAGTTAGCCACCACAAATACGCTAGAGATATTGAGTTTTGATAGGTCTAATCATCTCTGAAATTCACTATTGAGATTCAATGATTAACAGAATCCTCTGTCACACATTTTTGAGCAATCCAAAACTCCTATTTTTAGTGACCTTCTTCAAAAGTGGTTTTCATGAAAAGTTTAGGTAACATATTAATCTAGTTGTTTTCCAAAAATTAGATTCAAAAACCCTTGGATGATTCCCCAAACCATTTTTAAACTCCCTGTTAAAAATTGATTCTGCAGTAGGTTTCACGTTGCCTGAACACATTTTATAAAATGACTTGTTTCTCCAACGTTTTCCAAATAACTACCCTGAGAACTATACATGAGACTTGTAGGTGACATATTGAACCAAAACATATAAAAAATGTAGCCCAGTAGGACCTATTTTGACACCCCAAAAATGAGACCAACTGAGACTCTTTTTCTGTAAATTTTCTGTGTAAGTGCTGAACTATTTTCACTTGTAGGAATTTAATTACCTATTTTCTTTGGGATTTGGCCTTAGTGTTCAACATCAAAGTTGTAGAGAATATTTTTATCTAAATGGTAACCATAAATCAGAACCTAACTCCAAGTCTAAGTACCTCAAATTGCTGCTGCTATTTATAAGTTGATGATTGAAAGTTGGATAATGGATCTTTATGTGTATGTTGTAGTATGGCTATGTTGCTTGACTTGGTTTTCATGTTTTAAGTAATCTAGATTTGATGAATAATGACTTAAAGTGAATATGTGATGAAAAGTAGCCATTCCATGAGATTGACCCATGTTTGTTTTGAAAATTGTACGGTATGTTCAAATGTTGGAATGTTGTACCTAGTGCATAAGGGACTTGGTCTATTTGCCATGATAGTATTATGCCATGCTTTAGGTAATTGTATTTCGAGATATATGCTAAACCTTTGTGGGAATTGTCATATTTGCCGTCATAGCATGTTGAAATCCATCTTGTATATATCGTTGTGGGATTGGGAATGCTAGAGTTATCACTTTCTCAATTTTAAGTCTGGGGCATCCCTGGTGGCCGCTTTTATGAAATGTTTTGGGATATATTCTCTGTGTGCACCCTAGCTACGTCCCCGGTGTATTATTTATAATGAAAATTGTTAGGTACCATAGGTTCGTCGCTAGCATTCTAGTTTTAGTAGCTTAGACTTTGGATTGACACCGGCAAAGGCATCACGAGTCTTAAGGTGGGACAAACTGGTTATATATATTGTTTGATCATTGGTTATTGGTTGGCCCGGAACCCACGCCATTGCCATTGAGTAAAACAGCTATAACATGCAGCCTAGTGAAGAATTTACTATTCACAATGAAGCACGATGATGGCTTTGGTTACCAATTACCCATAAAGTCTACTCTGATAATTTCCGATGTGGAATTCATGTTATAATTCTAGGTGTATGTTCTTGGTGTATGTTGGGTTAGGCATTCGCATTACATTCATAGCATCACATCCTTGCATGATTAATCACTTATTTGCTTACCATGATATGAATGTTAAATTTGCCTGTCTCCTTGATTTTCGTATGTTTTAAGTGTTAAATGAAATGTGTTGTGGTAATTTGTGTCATGTGATGGGTTAGAAAGTTTAGAGTGTTTTCTTCTGAGTTTTAACTCATGGCATTTATGCAGCAGGTGAGGAAGAGAAAGTTTTTGAAGAAGGAATTCCCAAAGAAGAAGGTTACGATTACCAAGGTGAATTCTCAGAACAAGTGGGCGAAGCTAGCTAAGGAATCAAGTCTTCTTTTTGTTCTTTTTTGTTCAATTTTCTGGCGCTCATTGTAAATTTTTTGTAAATTCCTTGTGAAACTGTAAACATCTATGTATTTTGGGTCAGCACTGAACTCGTAATGATGTAATATTATAGTGCATATCTATGAATGAATGGCTAGAATATCACTTTTATCTATATTTATGTATGTCCCGACGTGCCCAAAAGACGGGGCATCACAATTTGGTATTAGAGCCTCGGTTTAGTAAACCTTCAGGCCTTGGGTTACGAGAGACTACGAGTTCTATAGCGTAAAAGCTCTGTAAAGTGTCTATATTATTAATTTATCTCTTAGAATCTTAATAATTTAAAATTCTTACCTTAAGTTTCTCTTTCTGATCTCCTTTTCTCC
Organism: Heliamphora pulchella; assembly: GCA_032270985.1. Lineage (NCBI taxonomy): Eukaryota > Viridiplantae > Streptophyta > Magnoliopsida > Ericales > Sarraceniaceae > Heliamphora > Heliamphora pulchella. The sequence goes on from JAULJZ010170385.1 coordinate 44,497, forward strand.
TAGATGGCATCCAACGCAGAACCTGAAGAGGGATGTGGCCTGCACATGAATCAAAAGACTCATACCCAAAGGAATTGCCCGTTAAAGAACAAGATCCGATTGATGCTATTCCTTTGGCGTGGATCTTTCTGGACGACTTGTAGATTAATGAAGAAGAAAAGGTCGATGAAGCGGGTGCGGATAAGGAGGTAGGTGAGGATGAGGACAAGGATAAGGATGAGGACGATGACGAGGAAGAAAGGGAAATTGTCTTCTTCTATAATCCACTAGAGGCACCACCGCTGAAATTGGATGAGGACGAAGCCACGAACGCAACTATCTACTGGAGCCACAAAGATTACCACAGGGACTGCCGTGCAGGCGAGTGGGTTTATGCCAGGGTTTTCCCAAAGAGGATGAACAAATGGAGGAAGCTAGAGTCTTTTCCAAGATACATAGGCCTGCTGAAAGTTTTGGAGAGATGTGACGAAATCGCATTCTGCCTAGGAGTATTGTTTGGATTCAAAGATCGATTAGAAGACATGTTGGAGGGCAGATGGTTACAAACTCAGAAATCGAGGGATACAAGGGGAATCATCGATCTGCACAACCCGAACATCAATTTTGACGACCTAAAGACTTGCAAGGAAGTACCAGTGGCCATAATTGATAGGGCCCGCATGGGATCGGAGGACATTTGGCACGTGGAGGTGTAGTGGCGTTGCTATGGCATCCGCGAAGCTACATGGGAGAAAGATTTAGTTGTCTGCCACTTTTACCCGGATCTATTTTAGCTAAGCTTTAGTATGTTAGGAGTTGCATCTTTCCTTTTGTTTGAATGTTGTATGTGTGTTTGTGAACCTTTTGAAACCTTGTATTGGTTATGTGTTAAAATTTGAACAATATGAAATGCAAGTGTTTGTTGTCAAATTCTCCACATGTTGTCCTATAATCTCAAACTTAACTCCATAAGATCTCAAAACATAAAAATAATCACAAATATAGAAATTATCCTAAAAAACATAACACATTCTCCTTTCCTTTTATTCTAGGATGGCCGGTAGACAACCGAACAATCAACAGGCCAACGGACCCATTGACGCTAAAGCACCTAGATTAACTCAGGTCTTGCGAGAGCTTACCGCTAGTATTAATCGTCCCCATGTACGTGATCGGACATGATTCTTATCGGAGCTGGACAGGCAGCGAGCCCCAACGTTTAAAGGAGGTACAGAGCCTAGGGTAGCTGAGAAGTGGCTGAAGGGCGTCAAGAAATTATTTAACTCAATGGGAGTTCAAGCTGAGGTAGACCAGGTAGCTTTAGCAGCACATTTGTTGGCAGGAGAGGCAGATCATCGGTGGTCCATGATCAACAACACTCAAGACGCAGCAGCTTTAACATGGGACCAGTTTAAAGGCTTATTTTTAGAGAAGTATTTCCTAGCCCCCTTTCGTCAAGGACAGATCTAAGAATTTCTAGAGCTTAAACAAGGGTCGATGACTGTGACCCAGTACGTTAATCGCTTCAAGGAGCTGAGCCATTTTGCTGCCATTATTATACCAGATGAAAAGTCAAAGGCATGGAAGATTGAGTCGTGTCTAGAACCATCTATCCGAACGAGAGTGATTTGCTTACAACTCCCAGCTTATACGTAAGTAATCTGAGCTGCTTTGCTCGCAGAGACTAATCTAGCTGATTAAAGGAAGATTTGGAGCCATAAGAAAGGAAATAACAGCTCCGGAGGACTTGTAAGAAGAAATCGAGCGTTCGTCCCCAAGAAGCCATACCATTAAGATGACAGGCAAGGGCAACCAAAGGATTTCTTAACAACTTCAACCATTTGTTTTGAGTGTCACCAACCGGGACACAAGAAGGTCGATTGGCCGCGCCTAAGACAAAGGAATCCGAGCAACCAACATCAATAGTGTTGGCAACCCCAAAACTAGCCATCAAGGTACCCACAACAAGTTCAGGTCACTAGGTCAGTGACCAACTGGCAGCATGGGAGGGGAAGGCCACCGCTTAACAAGAACTAGAGGCCCCAAGGAGGTCCGAGCAATGGAATGAGACCTGAGAATGCCATGAACAATAACGGGAACCGATCGATGGGAGGATGCATCTTTGCTCCGCAGGAGAAGAAAGTAGAGGACACCTAAGTTATACAAGGTATGTTCGTGCAATTGAATATTTTAGTGAAAGTGTTATTTGATTCTGGAGCATCCCATTCCTTCATATCTTTGGCTTGCCTGGATCTTTGCTCTTGAAACCCAAAGTGTTAGATCAGACCCTAAGTGTCGCCACACCCTTAAGAGATCAAGTGCATATAGACTCCGTTTATAGAAAGTGTACGTTGAGAGTAACCGATACCCTTATGACTTGCGACCTACGAGTTGTGGACTTTAATAGCTATGACATGATTCTCGAAATGAATTGGCTCTCTAGATATCTCGCTATTATAGATTAACGACAGAAGAAGATATGGGCATAAGCAAGGGATGGCACTGTCGTACAAATTCAAGGAGAATGACGAAAAAAACTTGACCTTGAATAGTGCAAAGATGTGTGGATCAAGTAACTTCGTGGGAAGGTTAACTTGTATGCTTGCTAGTATGAACACCTTGTCAAACCCCGAGTTACCGCGAGTTGTGTGCAAGCATGAGGATGCGTTTCTAGAAGAAATGCCTGGACTACCCCCACATCGAGAGATTGAGTTTTCAATTGAACTCCAAGTAAGAACCACACTAATTTCGATCGCAGCTCACCAGATGGCTCCCGCCGAACTGAAGGAGTTGAAAGGTCAACTTCAGGAGTTTCTTAGTAAAGGTTTTATCCACCCAAGTACGTCACCATGGGGAGCACCATCGTTGTTTGCCAAAAAGAAGGATGGAACTTTACGACTCTGTATCGACGACCTCCAGCTGAACAAAGTAATGATCAAGAATCAATATCCCTTGCCCCATATAGACGATCTCTTTGACCAGCTTCGAGGGTCAGCCTGTTTCTCAAAGATCGATCTTCGCTCAGGTTATCACCAACTTCGAGCTAAGAAGGAAGATATCCCGAAGACAACCATTAGAACACGGTACAGACATTACGAGTTCGTGATTTTTCTCTTTGGATTAACCAATGCCCCATAAGTTTTTATGATCCTAATGAATAAGCTTTTTCAATCTTACCTCGATTAGTTCGTGGTGGTCTTTATAGATGACATCTTGGTGTATTCAAGAACCGAGGAGGAGCACAAGTAACATTTAAGGATTGTCTTGCAAAAGTTGTGAGATTCACAACTCTATGCTAAGGCTAGCAAGTGTGAGTTTTGATTGCACGAAGTGAAATTTTTAAGATTTATGGTGTCTAAAGAAGGGATAGCTGTGGACCTAGCTTGTGTTTGGACTAACTTTTTTTTATAAAAAATAAATGTAAAAAGATGTAGAAAAAGCCAACTTAAACCAAACCAGTGGGCCTTTTTAAAGGCTTTTAAGTAAAAAGCCTTTAAAAAAAGCTAGACCAAACGTAGGCCTAGCCAAAGTTAAAGCTGTTTTGGAATGGAAACCACCCCAAAACGTCTTTGAAGTTCATAGTTTTCTGGGATTAGTTGGATATTATCGGAGATTTATTCAAGATTTCTCAAAATTGGGGCGACCAATTACAAGGTAACACAGAAGGGAGTGAAGTTTGAATAGAATGATAAGTGTGAGATGGCTTTTTAGGAGCTTAAGAGAAGGCTGACCGGTGCTCCTATCTTAATCATACCCGAACGATAAGTTCGATATACGGTGTATTATGATGCGTCTAAGGAAGGTCTAGGATGCGTGCTGATGCAGAACAGTAAGGTAGTAGCCTACGGATCAAGGCAGTTAAAACCTCACAAGCAGAATTATCCCACCATAACCTGGAGCTTGTAGCGGTGATTTTCTCACTGAAGTTATGGAGACATTATCTTTACGGAGAACAATTCGAGCCTTTCACTGACCACAAGAGTTTGAAGTATCTGTTTACCCAGAAGAACCTCAACATGAGACAACGCCGGTGGATGGAGTACCTATTGTCAGGGTTGTATACTAAAAATCATGAATTTTTTTTGGTTATAGTATTTAATTTTATTTTTAAAAAAATTATTTTTCTATTTTTATGAGAATCTTAATGAGCAATGAGTGCAATATTATTTATTTAATATTATTCATGGTTGTCCTTTATTCTGTACGGTATTTAATCTAGTATGTAGAGTACGGCTTGCACACAGAAAATCAGATTATAGGTTCTTGCATAATATAAGTTTTGTTCGCAGCTTAGATAGAATTGGAAAAATCATCACTACGACTGTAGCACCGAGTTTTAGTAGGTCTTTTTTAGTTATGGAGAACAGATAATAGCGTCGTCTATTATTCCTACTTTCTGTGCTAGTACACTTTGTGTGTATTGAACAAGACCACATTGGAGTAATTAATTTTATATTGATTATATAAATTAATTCATATTCTAAGGTTATTATGAGTGCTTATATTCTTAATATCAAAAAAATTATTATTTGTATATATTTAATATTCATTGTTTTGATTCATTAGAGGGTGCGATCTTTTATAGGTCAATAGTCTTAGTGAGTTAGATAGCGGTATTAATTATATGGTGAATATTAGTTATTGATGGAATCCACGTCCCGATTGTTTGGGATTGATGATACCCTCTTAAGGAAACTTATAAGTTTTGACCGGACCAAATCGTGCAGGTGGATTTAATTATTTGGCAATCAAATAAGTTAAGTGAAAGAGCTTAAGAAATTTTAAATATGTCGATTAAATTAAATTGTCAGTAATTAAATTTAATTGGTGGGTATCGAGAACCTTAAGTGGAGAGATCAGTTAAGCATGTTATAACAAGAGCTCAATGCAATTGGTCTTCAGATTATGGCTAGAAGTGCAGTTACAGTTCTTTAGTGGTATAAATTGTAATTTAGTATTTTATGAAAATTGTAAAAAGCGCTGCAAGGTTTTTATAATTGTAGAAACCACTGAGAGGTTTGCATACTTTGAGAAACTACTGAAAAGGTATTTGATTCACACTAGAAGTCTATGTCATAATTACTCCATAGGTCCCTGCTGTAGCCTATAAATATGTGGGTAGGCCGAACTAATTTCTGTTGTTGTCTTTCAGGACTAAGATTGATCAAGTTCTACCAGTACCAGTTCTTGAAGGATAGTAGCTCACACTACGTTCGGAAATCGCATCGAGAATACAGTAGAAGGTATGTTCGGAGCTTCAACTTGGATAATCAAAGTTTGTAGTTGAAGAAAGGTGGGAATGTATTCATCTAAAATTAACTGTGGTGGCACAAGTTTTATTTTGATCGTTCGACATCAAAAAGTTTTTAATTTGAAGTTTGTTTCGGCGATTGCCCGTCCAATTTTTTTAATCGAACAATCGTATTCAAATGAAGGATCTTAACAGTTTTCCTCCAACAATAGCTATTAGAGCCATTTTGATTATGCTTACGGTTAATCGAGGGCCTGGATAGATTTAGAAATGTGCTAACTTTGTTTTGCAGGCGTTCTAATCTTAGTTTTATGATTGTCATTATTTTTATGTTTGATTGAATGTGTAGATGATAATTATTTATTTATTTTAATCACGAGGGTTGATCGTGATAGTTTAAACTTTTTTAGTTCGAATGTAAGCCATTGGGACATAGGTTTTCAATATAAAACCTTTTATTATTGTTTTTAGTTATTTTAGAATATTTAAAAAAAGGTTCTTATGTCCAAGAACCCGAAGAACAGGTAGCGGTACAACTGGCGGTTTTGACGGTGGTTTCGGGTGTTTCGGGCCATGAATCGCGACGATTTTTGCACGATTTTGAAGCAGGTTTTTTTAGTAAGTTTTATACAGATTTTGGGTACTAAAAATAACAGCAAAAAAGGTCTGATAACATAGCATAAAGGGGCGGCAAAACAGCTACCGGCGGTGGCTTTGGCCGGCGGCTTGAGGGCTATTATTGGCTCAGTTTTGCAACTTTTTTGGGATGAATTTTATGCAATTTTAAGTCACAAAATTACAATTGAATAGGCTAAAACAATAGTCTAAAAACATAGCAAAAATCTAGACAAAAACAAGTCAAAATTGGCGGTGCAAGGTAGTGGTTCATGGGTTGTTTGGGGCCTTTTTTTATGCTTTTCGGGATTATTTATGAGGATTCTTCAGGTCATTGTATTGCTGGATATCAGTGCTAAAAACAGTGTAAAATGGGAGCCGAATCAACCACGAAACAAAAATAATGGAAGCAACAGTAGGCGACACTAGATGGTGCGACGCAGTGGCTTCTCCGACCATGAAGCCTGTTTTTTGGGCTGTTTTTGACCCACTTTTTTTATTAAAAAAATAGTATATTTCGTTAGCTACGTTTCAGAAAAAATGGGAAAAAAAACGGAGCTCGGATGAGACCGAAACTACCTTGGGAAGAGGCTGGTGCAGTGCTGCCGGCGGTGGTGGTTGTTTGAGGCAGCTCCGAGGGTTGTTTTCTAATATGTTTTGATCGAGAAGTATTGTACATCTATAACACTGCGAATAGATAAGTCCTGGTTAGATTCTGATAAGAATAAGTAGCTTTCTGCAGCGATTGAAAGATTGAAGACTTATTTGTATACAGAAACTTGAAACTCAATAGAGTTTCACATTGATCATAAAATTTGGCAATATTTATCTTATTTATTTATTTATATAAACTGCATGTATGATAAATATTAGTTTTATATTTTCTGTTTAATTTAATTAATTTGAGATAATTTGATTTTAATTAATATTTTGTAAAATAAAATAAAATTAAGTTTTTTTTAATTAAAATTTTTTAATTAAATAGAAAAACTTTAGATATTTTATTTTTTTACAAAATAACATGTTTAAGATAATTTTTTTAATAAATTGAATATCTTGGAAAACGTGAATTAATTCTAAATTTTTAGATTAATTAAATAGAAAAGGTTTAATTTTAATAAATTGTTATTTTTTGGGAAAAAATATATAATAAACCATACTTGAATGTCTTTATTCAATACCTTAACTGTAAAGTAAAGAAAAAATTATGCATTCAATTTTTACACATTAAAATACGAAAAGATGGTTTGAAAAAACTAGAATCTTTCGGATCGTGTGGTTTTTTAAATTAATAGATTTATTTTAATTCAACAGTTTTTTTATAACCCTCAAAATTTCTTTTAAAATTAAGTGGGAGAGGAAATTTATTCACAGATAAATTTCACGGTCTCCATCACTAGTTCGTAAGTGATGTAATTAATTCTGCGTGTTGGAAGCAAGGCTTTCCTCTCCATCGGACATAATTAATTACGGTATCATCGGTACGAACTTTCTTCAGGAATAGTTCTGGATAATTGTTAGTATGGATCACTTCTCCTTCTAAAGGGTTTATTGTAAAGCGATTGATTCAAGATTATGTGGTGGTTAACACCTAGCTATAAATAATAGGATTTTTTCTATATAAGTCACTGCTATTATTTACTGGACTGAAGTTACGTTAGCTATTTAATTTTACTTGACATGGTATGTTGCCTAGATAGTAAAATTAATAGAAATTGACTTATCTGGATAAACGATGGATAGTTGATGTCCTCCCATCGAGGCAAGCTATTCACAAGGTACCAGGCTACTGGTGAATTTTTTTTAATGGTATAAGGAACCAATTTAAAATAAAATTCAAAGTTTTTGCTTGTCATAATTTATGATTTTTAATTATGTGATTCTCAGAATTAAAATGGCTTTTAATTCACTCCTGACCATACCCAAAGAAAACAAATTAACAGGACTGAACTATGTAAACTGAAAAAGAAACTTGTATATTGTCTTAACTGTTGAGGACTGTAAGTTTTTATTATTTGAGATTTATCCACCAGCACCTGATGAGGGGGCAACCGAACAGGAAACCTAAGCTTATCAAAAGTGGCAGAAAGCTGATCAGATGGCTCGTTGTTACATTTTTGCTTCTATGTCAAATGTATTGCAATATTAGCATCAGTCTATACCAAGTGCCTATGACATGATTATGAACCTCAAAAAAATATTTAGGGATCAAAATCGTGTTACTAGGCAGATGGCCATAAAAACACTGATGAATACAAACATGGTTGAAGGAACCCCAGTTAGGGATCATGCTCTGAAGATGATCAGTCTTCTGAATGAACTGGAGATCCTAGGAGCTGAGATTAACGAAAAAACCCAGGTCGATATCATACTCCAGTCACTACCTAATAGCTTTAAGCAGTTCTGCCTGAATTATTCCATAAATAAGCTTAGCTTTTCATTGGAATTACTTCTTAAAGAACTTCAAATAGACAAGGGTGTTCTTAAAAAGCCAGGTAGAGTGCATGTGGCTGAAAAAGGTTCTTCTTCTAGGCCAAAAGGTAACAAGAAGAAAAAGATTAAAAAATAAGGAAGCACAAGTCAAAAAGAAGCTAAGGGGCCAAAAGCTGGTGTCAAGAAGCAGAGAGATAAGTGCTATCACTATAATCGGTTGGGGAATTGAAAAAAGAAGTATTTAGTTTTTCTCAGTATACAGAACAAGCAAGGAAATTTTTATTCACTAGTGGTTGAAACATGTTTGGCAGTTCTATTTACTGGTACCTGGTATGTAGATACAGGAGCTACTAATCATGTCTGTAATTTTTTGCAGGGGTTCTAAAAAATCAGACAGCTTAGTGATAGAAAAATTTACCTACATATAGGTAATAATATCAGGGTGGCGGTAGTTGCAGTAGGAGATTTCTCTCTCAGCTTTAGTAGATATAGGATTTTACTTTTAAAAGAGTGTCTTTATGTAGTTTCTATTAAAAAAAATTTAATTTCCATTTTAATTAAATAAAGAATAAATATTATGTTCATTTTAGTGACTCTGTGGTTATTAAGAAAAATAAACATTTTATTTGTTCTGGTACATTGGTGGATGATCTATATGTTATATTTTCTATCCCTTCTACACTACAACTAACTGAATTGAATAACACGTCTAATTTACCATATAAGAGAAAGGATCCTTCTTTAATGAACCAAATATTTCTTTGGCACTTACGCTTGGGTCATATTATTCTAAAAATGATAAATAGACTGGTAGAAGATGGACCTTTCAGTTTATTGGAAGTGGAGGCACTTCCAGTCTATGAGTTCTACTTAGAGGGTAAGATGATCAAGAGGCATTTTTTGGCTAAAGGCTATAGAGGTAAAGAACTGTTGGAACTGGTTCACTCTGATGTGTGTGGTCCTATGACTATCCGGGATAGAGGTGACTTTGAGTACTTCGTCAGTTTCATTGACGACAACTCAAGGTACGGATACATTTATCTGATGCACCGTAAATCTGAATGTTTTGAAAAATTCAAAGAATTCAAGGCAGAGGCAGAGAAGTGTCTGGGTAAAAGTGTCAAATCACTATGATCCGACCGTGGTGGCGAGTACCTCTTTGGAGATTTTAGGAATTACTTGTCGTCAGAAGGTATTATATCCCAATTGACTGCATCGGGTACTCCATTGTAGAATAGTGTAGCAGAAAGAAGGAGTAGGGCTCTTATGAATATGGTAAGGTCGATGATGAGTTATTCAGAATTATCCGATTCATTTTAAGGACTCGAACTAGAGATAGCAGCTTATATTCTAAACTTGGAACCTTCTCCCACAGAATTGTGGACTGGGCATAAGCTTAGTCTGAAACATATTTGGATTTAGAAGTGTCCAGCACATGTGCTGAAAGGAAACACGGGTAAGTTGGAATCGAGAACAGAAGTCTGTTTCTTTTTTTAGTATCCCGAGGAAACGAAGGGTGGTTTATTTTATAATCTTAAAGTTCAGAAGGTCATTATTAACATCAATGCCCGATTCTTGAAAAAGATTTATATTATGGACCATAGGCCCAAAAGTAAAATTGTTCTGAAAGAAATGAGAGGAAATTCCAGTAGAATGGAAGAGGAACCACAAGTCACTGATATCCCATTGTCTCATCGTAGTGGGAGGATTACAGGGGTAGGTGCTGATCCTAAACAGGGTATTACCATTAACATGCTAAACGAGCATGTGGGTAATGATACACAGGGTTTAGATTTTGCACAGTGCGTTACTGTTAGTACACAGATGCGGGTAGTGCCTTATCGTAGTAGAAGGGTTGTTTGTCAATCCAGTAGGTATATGTTCTTGGATGAGTCTTTTGACAGGATCCCGGTAGAACTGGATACTGAATCCTGTAACTACAACGAAGCACTCCAAGATAAAGATGCAAATCTTTGACAAAAGGATATGAATTCAGAGATGAAATCTATGTGTTCTAATCAGGTCTGAGAACTTATAGAACCACCTGAAGGGATAAAACTTATCGGATGTAAGTGGATCTATAAGAGAAAGAGAGGAGCAGACAGAAAGGTTGAAACCTTCAAAACTAGACATGTTGTAAAAGGATTTACTCAGAAAGAAGGAATCGATGATGAGAAAACCTTTCGCCGGTAGCCATGCTTAAGTCTATTAGGATTCTCTTATCCATTGCGGCTCATTTCAATTACGAAATTTGGCAAATAGATGTCAAGATAGCATTCTTTAATGGAAGTCTCGACGAGTGTATCTATATAGTACAACTAGACGATTTCATAGTAAAGGACTAGGCACATATGTTGTGCAAGCTTAAGAGATCCATTTATAGACTTAAGTAGGCATCGAGGCCTTGGAATACTCGGTTTGATCAAGCCATAAAGTCTTATGATTTTAATCAAAGTCCAAATGAGTCTTATGTGTACAAGAAGTGTGATGGAAGAGATGTGGAGGTGTTATCTTCGATAAAAGTATGGTTATCTGAGCAGTTCGATATAAAGGACTTGGGAAAAGCCAGTCACATCATTGAGATTAAGCTTTTACGAGATCAGAAACAAGGATGTTGGGCTTATCACAAGCAAAATATATTGATAATATCATTGCTCGTTTTACCATGTAGGAGTCCAAGAAAAGGTTTCTCCCTTTCAAGTATAGAATTATTCTATCCAAATATCAGTATCCTAAGACACCTGATGAGATAGAGAAGATGAAGGCAGTTTCTTATGCTTCGGCAGAAGAAAGCCTAATGTAAACTATGCTTTGTACAAGACCCAGGACAGGTTAGCAGATATCAGTCTAACCCAAGATAGGACCATTGGACTGCGGTAAAAAATATAATCAAGTCCCTGAAAAGGACTAAGAATTATATGTTGGTTTACCTGGAAAATAGTCTAGTACTTTTGGGGTACACAGACTCAGACTTTCAATCAGATAAAAATTCCCGTAAGTTCACCTCAGGATATGTGTTTACCTTGGGAGGTGGAGCTATAAGTTGGAGGAGTATTAAGCAGTCTTGCATTGTTGATTCTGCCATGGAGGCCGAGTACGTGGTAGCTTCTAAAGCAACTAAGGAGGTCTTTTGGGTCAAGAACTTCCTGCTAGATCTAAATGTGGTGCTTTAAGTTCAGTCAGCTATTACACTTTATTGTGACAATAGTAGAGCGGTTGCAAACTCAAAGAGCTAAGAGTCCACAAGAAAGGAAAGCACATTGAGTGTAAGTATCACCTGATACGAGAAATTATACAGAGGGATAATGTTGATGTGACCAAAATTGCATCAGCGGACAACCTTGCAGATTCTTTTACAAAGAGCCTACCTGCTAAGACTTTTGATGGTTATGTAGAGGGTATGGAAGTCAGATATATGACAGTATGGTTTTGAGTATAAGTGAGAGATTGTCTGGGTTGTATACTAAAAATTATTAATTTTATTTGGTTTTAGTATTTAATTTTATTTTTAATAAAATTATTTTTTTATTTTTATGAGAATCTTAATGAGCAACGAATGCAATATCATTTCTTTAATATTATGTATGGTTGTCCTTTATTCTGTACAATATTTAATCTGGTGTGTAGAGTACGACTTGTACACTGAGACCAGATTATAGGTTCTTACATATTATAAGTTTTGTTCATAGTTTAGATGGAATTGGGCAAACCATCGATACGACTGTAGCACAGAATTTTAATGTGCCTGTCTTGGTTACGGAAAGCAGATAATAGCGTCGTCTATTGTTCTGACTCTCTGTGCTGGTATATTTTGTGTATATTAAACAATATCACATTGGGGTAATTAGTTTTATACTAACTATATAAATTAATTCATACCCTAAGGTTATTATGTGTGCTTATACTATTAATCCCAAAATAATTATTATTTGCGTATATTTAATATTCGTTGTTTTGATTCATTAGATGGTGCGATCTTTTATGGGTCAATAGTCCCGGTGAGTTGGATAGCGGTATTAATTATATGGTGAATATTAATTATTGACAGAATCTACATCCCGATTGTTCGGGATTGATAATACTCCCTTAAGGAAGCTTATAAATTTTGACAGAGCCAAACCTTACAAGTGAATTTAATTATCTTGAAGTCAAATAAGTTAAGCGGAATGGTTTAAGGAATTTCAAAGATGCCGATTAAATTAAATTGTCAGTAATTAAATTTAATTAGCGAGTATCGAGAATCTTAACGTGAGGATATGAGTTAAGCATTTAATAATAGGAGCTCAATGCAATTGGTCTTGAGATTATGACTAGAAGTGCAGTTACATTTCTTTAGTGCTATGAATTGTAATTTGGTATTTTATGAAAATTGCAGAAACCGCTGCAAGATTTTCGTAATTGTAGAAACCGGTTAGAGGTTTGCATATTTGCAGAAATCGTTGGAAAGGTATCTAAGTCACACTAGAAGTCTATATCATAATTACTCCACAAGTCCCTACTGTAGCCTATAAATACGTGGGTAAGCCAAACCAATTTCTGTTGTTGTCTTTCAAGACTAAGATTGATCAGGTTTTGCCGGTATCAATTTTCGAAGGATCGTAGCACACACTACGTTTGGGAATCGCATCGGGAATACAGTAGAAGGTCTATTTAGAGTTTCAACTCAAAGAATTAAAGTTCATAGTTGAAGAAACGACCAAAAGGTATTCATCTAAAATTAACTGTGGTGGCATGGGTTTTATTTTGATAATTCAATATCAAAAAAGTTTTTAATCTGGAGCCTATTTCGGTGATTGTCCATCCAGTTTTTTTTTAATCGAAAAATCGTATTCAAATTAATGATCTTGACAGTTTACCTCTAACACCTAGAAGATTATCAGTTCACCCTACCCTATCATCTAGGCAAGGCAAACGTGGTAGCTGACGCCCTTAGTAGGAAGACAAGGAATACGCTGGCATGTGTAGCAGCAAGGGAATGGGACATGGTAGGAACGTTCAATAAGTTTCAACTTTAACCCTTAGAATCAGAAGATGAGACTTGTTTTTGCCTGACCATGGTAACATCAAATCTTCGTCAACAAATCATGGAGGCCCACAAGCATGACTAAGAGTTTGAGTTCATCTGAAGGCATCTAATCGCGGAAGAATCAAAATCAGGTTGGATATTCAACAAGTATAGGAAGCTGACATTCCTAGATGACTTTTTGTACCGAACGTCGAGGATCTAAGAAGAGACATCTAGAAGGAGCATCATCAGTCACTTTTTGCTGCCCACCTAAAAGGGACAAAGATGTATCAAGACTTGAAGAGGTATTATTGGTGGAATGGCATGAAGCGGGATGTAGCAGGCTTCATAGACAAATACCTTACTTGCCAACAAGTGAAAGCTGAGTACCAAATACCGGGAGGAACTCTTCAACCACTAGAGATACCGCAATGGAAGTGGGACCACATCACCACGGATTTTGTCTCTAGACTACCAAAATCACCAGCAGGACATGATGCTATCTGGATAATCGTGGATCATCTCACCAAATCAGCACACTTTCTGCTCATTCGAACAACTAAGAGGCTTGAAGCCATGAGTCAGAGATGCATTCGAGAGATCCTTTATCTTCATGGAATCACGCTATCTATCATGTTAGATCAAGACCTGCATTTTATCTCACGATTCTGGAAAAGTCTACAAGCTTTCCTAGGGGCGTAGCTTTGTTTTAGCACTGCTTTTTACCCGCAGACTGACGGACAATCTGAGCCCATAATTCAGACACTAGAGAACATGCTTCGAGCCTATGTCATGAACTTCAATGAAAATTGGGAGAGGCACTTACTGTTGATTGATCTCACCTACAACAACAACTATCAAGCCAGCATTAGCATGCCGCCGTATGAAGCTCTCTATAAAAGACCATGTCGATCGCTGATCTGTTGGACTGAAGCAGGAGAAAACATGCTTCTTGGACCCGACCTAGTGCAAGAAACTACCGAGAAGATCTAACTGATCCAGCGACGAATCACCACTACTCAAAGCAGACAGAAGAGCTACGCTGATCAAAGACGAAGACCGCTCCAATTCGAAGTGGGAGATCATGTATTTCTAAAAATTCAACCACGAGAAGGAGTTATACGTTTCGGTAAGAAAGGAAAGTTAGCTCCAAGATACATTGGACCGTTCGAGAACTTAGCCAAAGTTGGAGAAGTAGCATACCGCTTAGCCCTACCACTATAGCTCGCCAGTGTTCACAACATTTTTCACGTATTGATGCTATGGAAGTACGAACCTAATCCTACCCATGTTTTGGATTAGAAAGAGCTCCATGTTGATGAAGACGCTATATTTGAGGAACGATCAGTGAGAATAATCGACCAGCATGAAAAGATTCTCTAAGAAAAAACCATCCTGCTTGTTCGAGTTCTTTCGAGTCACAACGGAGTAGAAGAATCAACTTGAGAACGAGAATAAGCGATGAGGGAAAGTCATCCCCAACTGTTCACGGACTGAGATACGATATGAAATTTCGAGAACGAAATTTATTTTAAGAGGGGTAAATTATAACAACCTGGTTCTAACTCTAATATTAGCAACGGTTAGCCAATGAGATCTTAGGTCGCTAAAATGTTAGAATTCCTAACTCATCCCGAAATCCTACCTCGTTCTGGAAATCTTAAAAAGACCTAAAACTCAAAAGGCAAAATCTTAATACCCAGAAAAGACTCCCAACATCCTAAATTAAGTAAATAAAATGGAATATTAGATTAAAAATCAAAACTTCTTATAAATAGGATAAAATAACCATTTTATCTCTAGTACACTAAAAAGTCATAAAAATCTAAAATTTGGCAAATGGACACCCTAAATTAAAAATTTAAATACAATTAAGTAGCAAAAAAAAATAACAAAAATATCCTTTAGTGGCCAGCTACCTAGGAATTTGTGCCTAAAAAATCACTTTTTGCATTTTTAAGCTCAAAATGATAAAAAGATGTATAAATCAAGTATTATTATGACCCAAGATTATTCAAATAAGTAATATATATAATAATGTAATATTATTGGGTAACAAAAGTAAATAAATCATTATAGAAGTTCTTACACATAAATAAGTCAAAAAGTAATATATTGTCAAATTAGCTTAAATTGACATAAAATTCTACACCCAATTAATTAATTGTTATCAAAATTATAATAATTCATGAAAATACTAAACTAATCATAAACTTAGTAAAATAATATGTTTTAGTAAGTAAAGTTATTAAAAAGATACACCGAGTTAATTTTTAGGCACTTTCTTGCACAATATGGTATCAGTGCCTCATTTAAACACTAAATTAATGCAAAAATCAGATTTGGTCTGCCCCAAATTGCCCCTAGCCAACTTTCCCCTGCTATGATCTAAAAATATATTTCTCAAATAACACCCACCATACATGCAACCAATCAAAATTAAGAAAAATGAGAAAAAGACTTACACCTCCATAATGGACTCCACCACCCTTCTTCTCTATAAAACCAAGACCAAACCCACCCTCTTCTCCTTCATATTTTTGGCAATATAGAGAGAGGAAGACCAGAATTTTGTGAGTTCTAAGTGTTCTTCAAGATTTAGGAGAAGGATGAAGGAAAAAGAAGGAGAAAAAGAAAGAGCCAATAAGAAGCAAGGAGGAACTCTAAAGTCAAGTTCACTAACCATCCTTCACTCTTAGGTCTTCAAACAAGTAAATCAAATCTTTAAATTCTCTATTCAAACTCATACCAAATCTCTTTCAACTTATCTCTTTAAAATGCAGCCAAGATCAATAACCGAAATATGAATCAAAAAGGCATTATAGTGAGAAAATAGGGACTGTTCATACATTTTGTGTAGTGATGTGTTTTCATGTTGAGATTCTTGAGTTTTGTAACTTCTATGAGTTCTGGAACATTGATATTGAAGTATACAACACATGAATGCAAAGAAAATGAATCAAATCTTGACATACTAAATGATAGGTGGCTAGAACATAAGTAGGCCTGAGATTTGAGCTTTTTGAGTTCTCTACCCCGATTTTTGAAATATCATAACTAAATATAAAAACATCATCTTAGTGTGTTCTTTATGTCTAAACCTATATTTTTAAGTTAGGTTTTATACAAAATTTGTTTGAACTGATTTAAGTGAGTAGAACTCGAGATATAGCTTTTCTACCAAAATGTGTTAGTTTCATACCAATATGTGTTGCAGACCCCAAAATCCCATTTTAGAACGTGATCTAGGCTTAGATGAAAATGTGAAAGATGTATTCAACATATATATCTAGTACCCACCAAACAGAAGCCTGCGATATTGACTTTTGATAGGTCTAATCACCTCTGAAAATCACTGTTGAGGTACAATGAATAACAGAACTCTCTATTACATATTTTTTAGCAACCCAGAATCCCTGTTTTTAGTAACCCAGAATCCCAGTTTTTAGTGACCTTCTTCAAAAGTGATTTTCATGAAAATTGTAGGTAGCATATTAATCTAGTTGTTTTTCTAATATCATATTCAAAAACCTTTGGATGATCCATAAACCATTTTTAAACTCCCTGTTAAAAACTAATTCAGCAATAGGTTTCACGCCGCTTGAACACATTTTTATACAATGACTTATTTCTCCAATATTTTCCAAATACCTACCCTAAGAACTATACATAAGATTTGTAGGGGACATAGTGAACTAAAACATATCCAAAAATTAGCCCAGTAGGACCTGTTTGGATACCCCAAAATCGAGACCAACTGAAACCCTTTTTTTCTCTAAATTTTTTATACAAGTCTTGAACCATTTTCACTCGTGGGAATTTAATTACCTATTTTCTTTGGGATTTGGCCTTAGTGTTCAACATCAAAGTTTTAGAGAATATGTTTATCTAAATTGTGACAAAAAACGAGAACCTAACTCCAAGTCTAAGTACCTCAAATTGCTACTGTAATTTATAAATTAATGATTGAAAGTTGCATAATGGAACTTTACGTGTATGCTGAAGCATGCCTATATTGTGTGACTTGATTTACATGTTTGAAGTAATCTAGATTTGATGAATAATGACTTAAAGTGAATATGTGTTGAAAAGTAGCCATCCCATGAGATTGTACTCTATGTTCAAATGTTTGAATGTTGTACCTAGTGATTGAGGGACTTGTCCATTTACCATGATAGTATTATTCCATGCTTTAGGTAATTGTATTTAGAGATATGTGTTAAACCTTTATGGGCATGGTCATATTTGCACCCATAGCATGCTGAAGTTCATCTTGTATATATCGTTGTGGGTTTGGGTATGTCAGAGTTATCACTTTCTCGGTTCTAAGTCTACGGCGTCCCTAGTTGCCTGTCTTATGAAATATTTTAGGATATGTTCCCTGTGTGCATCCTGGATACGTCCCCGGTGTATTGTTTATAATGGAAATTGTTAGGTACCATGAGTTCGTCGCTAGCATTTTAGCTTTGGTAGCTTAGACTTTGGGTTGACACGGGAAAAAACATCACGAGTCTTAAGATAGGACAAACCAGTTATAAATATTGTTTGATCATTGGTTATTAGTTGCCCAGAGGATGGCCCGGATCCCATGCCATCGCCATTGAGTAAAACAGTTGTGGCATGAAGCCTAGTAACGCATTTACTATTCGCAACGAGGCGCGAATATAGCTTTGGTGATCAATTACCTATAAAGTCTACTCTGGTAATTCACAACGTGAAATTCATGTTATAATTCTGGGTATATGTTGGGTTGGTCATTCGCATTGCATTCATAGCATCATGTCCATGCATGATTAATCACTTATCTACTTACCATGATATGAATGTCAAATTTGCATGTCTCCTTGATTTTCGTATGTTTTAAGCGTTAAATTAAATGAGTTATGGTAATTTGTGTCATAAGATTGGTTAGAAAGTTTAGAGTATTTTTTTTCTAGACTTTGGCTCATGGCATTTGTGCCACAAGTGAGGAAGAGGAAGATTTTGAAGAAGGGATTCCCAAAAAAATAGGTTACGACTACTAGGGTGAGTTCCTAGAATAGGTGGACCCCGATGAAGCTAGCTGAGGAATCAAGTCTTCTTTTTGTTCTTTTTGGTTCAGTTTCCTAGCACTCACTGTAAAATTTTTGTAAATTTCTTGTGAACCTATAAACGTTTATGTATTTTGGGTCTGCACAAAAATCTTAATGATATAATATTATAGTGCATATCTATGAATGAGTGGCTAGAATATCCCTTTTATTTATATTTATGTATGTCCTAACGTACCCAGAAGATGGGGCGTCACAAGCTCCATCTTCACCCACTCGTTGGAGTTTTAGTTGATTGGAGTTTACTAAGGTTGGATTTTTATGGCTTAAGCATAAAAAAGGTAGGATCTATGACTATTGTTGAATCTTTGCTTGATATGAGTTGCATATTTGAACATATATACGTAGATGCATGAGAATTGTATTTTTGGAACCCTAGGGTAGGGTTTGATGTTATAGAATGTTAAATCTTGGATTTGTGGATAATTTAAGATGGTTTTAACTTATTATTGTCATTAGATATGTATGGAATCAAAATATGAAAAACTAGGATTTGGTTTTTGAGTTAACCCATGAAACTTGGAATTTTTTTGGTTAAAGGATTAAATGATGAAATTGATGAATGATTTGGTAAACTTTGGGTTGAAGGAACCTATTTACATGTATAAATTCCATGAATTTGATGATAAGTGAAATGATGAAATAATGAAAATTGGGGGTTTTGAATAAACTATAGGTGTGATAAGTTTTGGGAACCACGATGTGTGGGTTGGAGTTTTAAGCTAATCAAAATTGAATTATGTTAAATCTATGAAATTGAGAACATATATAATTGGTGTTAACCTTATGTGTGTTGGGTGTTGACTAGAGAAACCATGCAAGGGTTGGACTCGTGTTTGGGGGATCGATGTGATGAACTAAAAAAGACTGATTATGGATCTATAGATTTTTTAAGTTGGACTTGAATAGCTCCTCGGTAAAAGTCCAAAAAAAATACGCAGATTGGGTGACCTACCCTTAGGCTAATAACCGAGAACATGGTGTTAGTCGAGACGGGTTATA
Source organism: Heliamphora pulchella (assembly GCA_032270985.1). Lineage (NCBI taxonomy): Eukaryota > Viridiplantae > Streptophyta > Magnoliopsida > Ericales > Sarraceniaceae > Heliamphora > Heliamphora pulchella. The sequence continues at coordinate 63,872 of JAULJZ010170385.1, forward strand.
GAACGCACCGTTACTTAGTGGACCTCGCATAGTCTGGTCGGTAGTAACGCAGCGTGGGTTTATAAGCTCGTCTGGCGTTGGCTCCTAGTATTTGAAGCACGAGTTGGTTGAGATATGAGATGATGAAAATAACGTGTGTGCGCATTTACAGGAATGGTTAACTTGAGGACTTGAAATGGGTTTAATGAAATGGGAATAATTGACTAACCGATGGGTTTATCTTACATAAGAAAAACTAGTTATGTGAATGGGATTTTAGTGGAAAATGAAAGTTAGTTTTGATAAAACTACGTGTTGCATGTCGCATAACCCTCCTCGCATGTCATTCTTTTATTCATTGTTAGTCAATTTCCTACGAGCATCGGCTCATATTATATAAACCATTTCAGGCGATAATAGGAAGAAGGTTATGGATAAAGGGATGTGGTAGCGGGGCCCCTTGTTTTGTTTTAGAAGTATTTGAGAGAATTATATGTCTTTTCGTATCATCTTTTGAAATTTAAACGGTTGTAAATGTAATTTTTTTAAATACTTTGGAGTGGGTATAATCGGGTTGGTGTAACCCATGGTGTAAGGCCATAAGGCCATGAACTCATATTTTGTATGCATGAGAGGACATTTGTTACTGTTCTGAACGTTATATGATGGGTAAATGTCGGTTCCTTCGAGTTTGGGAATGTTTGGAGATGTGCCTTTACGCTTTTGATCTTATATCTATAAAATTGGTACATAGGAGACTTGGCTTTATAAATGTTTTGATATGGAAATCAAGATTTTGGAAGCTAAACATGAGGAAATGGTCTAGAACCAAACCGTTCGATGGACCGCTTGAGTAGTCTATCGAGCGGTCAAATGGGTCTCTCGGTTTCTTAGTTGTAGGTCAAAAATGTTGCAAGCAGTGAGAGACCGCCCAAGCAATCTTTTGACCAATCAAGCGGTCTTGTTGAGTGGCCAAATTTTCACCTTTTTGTTTCAAAGCTTACTTTGCAAAAGGGTGTTTACCCAAGATTTTAAACCATCTTTTGTGAATCTTTTTACTTCAAATCATAGTTTATTTTTGTTAAAACCTTTCTCTTTTCGGGCACTGTACTTGTAAATTGCTTCGGTTTCCATTGTTATGAAATTGGGGCATTACAGATTGGTATTAGAGCTTTAGGTTCAAATACCTAGGTGCCATGGGAATGGTTAATCTATTTGGTGAGGTTGCATTGATGCGTGTGTAGACACCTCAATTTGACCCCGCCTAATCTTAGGTGAATCCGATGATGAAAACAGTTGGAATGGTGCTTCAGTTCGATCCTCGGGAAGTGATCCAAGCTCGGTATTCGAACCCAAAACCTTCAAACTAATGAAATTATGTTGAACCACCAATAACTTGTTATGCAAGTCATTCCCAATGTAGCAACCGCTATGTTCATTGTGGCGACCGTCAATAGAACCTCTTAGAAATCCTAGCCAAAAGTGGCAACCGCCACCTCTAACATGGCAACCGTCAATAGAACCTTGTGAAACCTTCTTTAGACATGGCGACCGCCACCTCCAACCTGTCGACCGCCAACTCCAAATGGCCTGACATGTCCCAAAACGTGGCAGCACCTTATTGGTTGAAGAATTCTATAAATACCGTACCCCAGCGTACGTTTTTAGGACAGAATTTTAGAGGGAGGTTTAGTGAGAGAAGCTCTGCAAGGTCGCTGAGCAATTTCAAGCCCCGACGCCGAAGCCCTGCTGAAATACCGAGATCCAGACCTCCGACGCCTACATTGAAACCCTAGCTTAGGATCACCATTCGAGGATTGGACCAATGAAGCACATTCCCCAACTTGAGGATTCTTTAGCGGTCCGGGTATTCCGTTTGGATCCCCGATCTTTCTAACTCCATTCCCACTCTTTTGGAATAACCAGATTAAGTTCAATTTTATTTTGCATATTCCTTTCATTTACATAGTCAATCTTGTTTATCATTTACATTGCCTCATGTAATTTAGTTATTTTAATTCATTTCTTAATCTACACTTTCACACTAAGTACATTGTTATTTTTTATTAATTTATCAATTTAGTGTTAATATATTTTGGCAATTACAACTTATTAATATTGTTAATTGTTATTATAATGTACTTATATTTATGTGAATGTAGTTGCCAATACTACATTCACATTTGAATTACATAGTTGTAGTTTTCTTTGTTAATTAGTTTAATTTCAGTTACAAGTATTTATTTTCTTTCTTTTCTTTTCTTTTAATATTAATTTCATGTCCTTTTATCTTCTTAGCATTAGTTAAATGTTTTACTATTTTCTTTTCTTTTTCTTTTCCTTTAATCATTAGTTTAAAATTCTTTTAGTGTTAACATATTCTTTTAATAAATTCTTTTAATCAATTTAGTGTTAATATATTTTGACAATTATAACTTATTAATGTTGTTAATTGTTATTATAATGCACTGTTGTTAATTGTTACTATAATGTACTTACATTTATGTGAATGTAGTTGTCAATACTACATTCATATTTGAATTACATAGTTGTATTTTTGTTTATTAATTAGTTTAATTTCATTTACAAGTATTTATTTTTTTCTTTTCTTGTAATATTAATTTCATGTCCTTTTATCTTCTTAGCATTAGTAAAATGTTTTACCATTTTCTTTTCTTTTTCTTTTCTTTTAATCATTAGTTTAAAATTCTTTTAATAGCTTCTTTTTCCTTTTCTCTTTCTTTTCTTTTCTTTTTCATTTAATACTAATGCTCTATTTTTCTTTATTTTCTTTAATTCCCCTTATAATGTTCCATTTAGTATGCCTTTTCTTTTAATGTTATTTTTCTTTTAAAGCTCCATTTTCTTTTTTTTTTTATATATATATAGCTTTATTTTTTTTTCATAACACTTATCTTATCTTTTTTTATTCATTTTTATAAAATCCAAAAAAACACAAAAAATCTTTTAAGTTAATTGTTATCTTTAAATATTAGTGTAAATTTTCTCTTATTATAGTAATTTTTTTCTCTTTTGTCTTCTTTCTCTTTCATTTTTTTTTGTCTCTTATAAAATATATAATGTAAATAGTTAGGTTTTCTTTTTTAATAGTTTAATAACATTTTATAATCTTTTCATTTTAGCATGATTTTTTTTATAAATTTTTTCTTTATTTTCTTTTTCCTCAAACCTTTAAAATAAAATCCTTATTTTTAATTTCTTTGTTAGTAAGCTTTCTTTTAATATAGTTTTTTATACATTTTTACATTTAGTGTTAAATACTCCTCATGTTAATGTCTCTCTAAATGTATGTTTGTACATATTTTGGTTACTTTCTTCGAAATTGTGTTTAGAATAGTTGCTTATCTTGTTAGCAATTCATGTTTAGGCAATTTTAGCATCTTTTTGTTTTTTTATTTGAATCATGCAAGTTTAGATTATTTTAATAATATCGCATGTGGGAGTGCTCCATGCATCCTTTAGTTAGAAGTTGCATGTCGTAGGATTTAAGATTTTTCTTTTGTTATTTATTTTATTTGGCGTTCTATATACTTATGTTATGTATTTTTCGTATTTGATTTTGAATGTTCTTTCTTTGCCTCTATTTTTTTTATTTGTATGCATTTAAGAAATCTTATTAAAGAATCAATGATGATTAGTAGAGGTCAACATTACGGTTGGACAAACGGGGTGCCTAACATCTTTTTCGATTTGTACCTTAGCCCCCGAACCCTCTTTCTCTAGTTTAACGTTTTAAAGATTAGTAAGCCATTTTTATTTTCTTTAATTTTTTTTAAAAATTAAGTGGCGACTCTATTTTCAATAAAAATGGATTTTCAAAATTTGGTTTTCAATGTGTTAAAAGATTTTTCAAACATTTTTGAATTTTCTTGTTTTTTGAAACATTTTCAAAATTCTAAAATCTCGGCGCCACAGTATTTTCTGGCGACTCTGCTGAGGACTGATTTATAAAATTAAATAAAAGGGCTAGACTTGAAAATATCATTAATTCTTAATGTGTATTTCTCATTTGCATTTTTGCATGCATATGCATTGTTCTTCAAACCCCCTTATGATTCGAGATGCTTTTCTCACCAATGAATTGGTGCGGATAGATTGCCAAGGCCTTGAGAAGAGTGACTACAAGAAAATAGGCCGCAAGCTCAGGGTAAAACTATGGCTTCTGTTCAATCTCACCTTGTGATGATTGTCATATTGTTATCTATATGCAAATCTGCTGTCTATTTGAGTGATTCTAGTAAATGAATAATGTCTTGGGTCATTATTATTGAGTGCAGGTTGTTTTATGCATACCGAACGTCTTGCTAATTAATTGTGATATAAGATTCGTTTAGTTATTATCGTACTAATATGGAAGATGAGGAAAAGAAAGATTACTTGAGTTTTTTTTATTTATTTTTATTATTTTATATTTTACTTTTAAATATTTTTCTTTTTGTTTTAGTATTTTTAACCAATAAAATATGATATTCAAACAAATAACTAAATTGGGTGTTTGAAATAATTTTTTGAATTGTACTATGATGAGAGAATAAATTAATAGACAATAAATAATAGTTTGGGTTTAACTTTAAGAGTTAACATTTTCAATTTCAATAATACCAATATTTATATTCATCTTTTTTTGAGTTTTTTTTATTATTGTAGATAAATTCCAAATAATATGAAGATAATTTATTGTATCAACTATATATCATTTTGATATTTTTCTTATTGTGTTGGCAGATTTGTTACAAAAGGAAGATGGCATTGAAGAATTTTATTTCGCAATTTTTTAAATATTATTTTATCAGATTAAACATCTTTTTTTGTCCATTTATTTGGAACAAATTGTTTGATACATTTTTTTGAAGTTAAAAATACATTTACATTTTTATGTAGACAAATTGGAGATTTATACTTGATTGTTGTTGTGAATTTTGATTAATTTTGTCACTTATTCTATTTATTTGTGATGAAATAGTTTGTCACCATTTACATTATAGTAGCGACGGAATTTGTTTTGTCACAAAAATTTAATTTTACGATGATTTTGCAACAAATTTAGTCGTCACTAATTGTTACTAACAATTTAGGTAAATAAAGTTGTTATGAAATTGTTGTCACTAATTGTTTTTATTTGCGAGAAATACTGATGGAGAATGAGGCCGTTGGGTCATGGGTGAGGGACGAGAGAGATGGCTAAGAGAGAGACGGGTAAGAAGGTGGCGGTGGTGGTTCTATGGTGATAGTGGTGTTCGACGGTGGTTGGAGGTTGAGAGAGAGAGAGAGAGACTAACGTTGGTTGGCCGGGTGGAGGTCGCCGGATAGAGGATGCCGGCGTGGAGTGACGATGATGGCCGGAGTGGTGCCGGCATTGGGTGGACAATGGTCGCAGTGGAGGCGCGGCTGAGCCTCTGTGGTGCTTCTTCTTCCATGAAGCTGTTAGCTTCAACAGCTTATTAGAAGATTATATATATTATATATATTATATATGATATATCATGTATGTACCAATCAATCCAGAGGGAATTCACTCGAATGCTATGGAGAAATCATGGAATAGCTTGGCTATTTATAGGCGTGGCTTTAAGCTAGATGTCCCCCATTAACCAAAAAGAGGCTCAAATAATACATCGTAAAAATTTTTATGTAAAATTTTAAATTTAGAAAAACTTAGAAATTCAGGTATAAATTTTTATTGTATTTTTGTGAATTATCATATAATTAGAATTTTTATTATAATTTTCTAGTTATATAATATTTTTTTATTTTAATTTATGAATTACCAATATTTTTTATGGATGTAAAATTTTTGTTCCATAAAATTTCTAAAAAATTGAAATAAATTTTTAATATTATTTTATGATTTATTGTGCAGACAGAATTTGTATAAAAAGGCTTTGGTTATTTAGAATTTTTAATAGATGTATGTTTTTGGGCTAAATTTTTGAAATTACAAATAAGGTTTTATTAGGAATTTAATTTCTTATTTAAATACCGAGTGTTACATGTTCCTTCAATTCTTGTAACTCAATAGGCGAAATTCTATAGAGAGGAATAGATTTGGGCGTTGTGCCTGGGTAGAGATCGACCGTAAACTCTACTTCTCGATTTGAAGTTAATCCTGATAAATCCTTTGAAAATACATCAAGAAACTCACAAATGATTGGCACCTCCGAAAGCTCCTTTCCTTTCATCTCTATGTCCACTACGTGTGCCAAAAACCTGTGGTAACCCTTTTTCAACATCTTCGAGGCCTTAATAGCCAACACAACACAAACAGGTGTTCTACCATTATCCTTTTGGAATACAAATTTCTTTTTGCCAAGTATCCTAAAGATTACTCTTTTTTTCGAAACGATTTAACGACGCATGGTATGATGACAATCAGTCCATCCCAAGAATCAGGTCGAAACCAAACATGTTCATGGGCATCAAATCTACCAACATATCCTTATCTCCTACCTTCAACACACAATCTATGTACATACTTTTAATTATCACTTCTTCCCTATTAGTGTAACTATAGTTATCATTCAACCAAAAGATTCCATCATTACAAAATCTACTTATGTGATGAAAGTGGGCGATACAAACGAGAGTGTTGATCTAAGGTCTATTAGAATATATGCATCTCTATTAAAAGTGGTAAGTGTACCTATCACCACATCAGACGTAGCCTAAGCATCTTAGCATATGATATCAAAAACTCGTGCCAGAACCCTTGGGACTTCCATTGGTCCTTTTCCTTTGTCTTTCACACTTCTAGTTGGCCCATCCATTCTTTTACTTTCTGTAAACGATTGTGCTAGTATCCCAGAATGTCTGCACTGAGTAGCTCTATCTCCTAGTTCACCACAACGATAACAGATGATTCCCTGGTTGATCTTTGGACAATCCTTCTTAAAGTGGTTAAGGGCTCCACAGTTGAAGCAACTGTTCATTTTTTACTCCTCTACTCACTCAGACACTTCCTTGTTCGATCGATTCCCTTTAAGTTAAGAATTCTTCATAGTTGACTGATAACTCTAGCTTCGAAAAGCTTGTGGCCTTGGGGCATTACCCCTAAGACCCTGTCCCCCTACTTTGCTCATCAAGGTATTCCTAAACTTGCACTTCTTAAAGTCTTCACTTCATCCTTCTCCCTCTTTCACATGTTTCTCGATCATTTTTGCCTTGTTTAACAAACTCGCATAGCTACTCATTTCAAGGACAGTCAACCTTGTTCTAATTTAAAAAACTTAACCCCTTTTGAGATCTGCTACACTTTTTCTCCTTATTTGATATAAGTTGGATAGCATATCGCGATAATTTTGTAAACTTCATCTCGTACTCCGCCACGCTCGTCCTACCTTGCTCAAGGTTGATGAATTCTTACTCCTTATACTTATAATGGGCTTGTATTTTTCATCAAATGCCCTCACAAAATGATTCCAGGTAATCTTCTGGGGTATAATAAGTTCAACTTATGGTGCCGGCATCTTTAATATCCTCTCTATGGTGTCCCACCAGTTGTATGCTTCTCCCCTGAATATAAATACTATGAGATCGATTTTATCATCTTCATTTACTCCCAACCTGTCCAAAATACGTACTGCATCCTTTAACCAGTTCTCTGCTTCTGCGAGGCTAAGAGTCCCTATGAATTCTTTTGTACCCAGGTCCTTGAATTGTTTGATTAGGAAGTTACTGTTTCTCTCAGCTTGCATTGCAATCCACCTTGCATTCTGTTCTGTCAACCTTCCAATCGCTTCCAACATCCTAATTATCGGGTTAGGTTCCACTAGTCCCACTTGTGGAGACTCTTCTTGTTATGCTTCATTACACTGATTCGGGATGAATGACGCTCCGTTCGAGTTCTCCATGCTTCACCCTATTATAAGAAACGTATGGATTAGGGCTCGACATATGAGTCCAACTTAAGGGTATAAAGGTAGGAATAGACTATTTAACATAAGATTCAACAACATAAGGGCCATCTTCCCAATCTGATAACATACTTAAACTTCCAATCAGGACCCTACGCCTATAGAACATGTTTTCCAAATAAACCTCAAAGCCAGTTAGTCAGACGCCCGAAGGAAAAGGTATGACAACCCTTGGTCTAAACCACTTTATACAACAAACCATGTGATGACGCTTTTATCCTATGGTCCACCATAGACCACACTCTAACAAGTCTACAGGACCTATAACTTAGAGCTCTGATACTAAGATGTCACACCCCGCTCTGGGAACGTATCCAACATATGCAGTGGGGCATGATCCCACCACAATCCCAGTGACCACAAGGAAACGACAAGGCTTAAAACTTAATAAGAGATAAACTTTTAGTTCAAAACCAACACAACCTTTTACAAAAAAAGGGGGGGTAAACATAAATTTCTAGGGATACACCATTCCAAAGACATACAATTAACACATCATAAAAACATAACCTTCAGTTCTTAGCATATGATGTTTCACCGGGTACAAAACTACACAAAAGAAACAAAACTAAAACAACATCCAACTTCGGCTTCGAAGCTATAAAACGATGCCTGAGGTGAATCAATCTCTAGCCATTCATGCCATCTGCACTCATATAGATTACAAGAGAGTGCATTTAGTATTATAATGAACAGAATAAAAATAGTCACTCGTTTCAAGAATATTGAAAATATTTTTAGAAACAATTCATCATACTTTCCAAAAAAAACATAAAAATTGATGCATTTGCTTCATCTCAAATAATCATGAGATAAAAAGAACTTTCTCAACATGGTAAAAATGTAACTTGGCTCAACCGCCCCAATTAAATAACTCTACTATCTCATAACCAAACCCCAATAGTGTCCAAGTAGTCGTCAACCTTATATCTAGAAGTTCTGGTGATACCGTAATCTCAATTCTTAATACACGAATAGCAGCGTGACGGAATGAGGACCATTCTCCACCAAGCATGAATGATATGCTTATAACCTGGGACTCATCCCAAAAGCCTTTACGGTAAAAAAACCTCTGATCGATGGAAAACCTCCCTTATCGTGACAAACAAAACCCATAATTAAGTAACCTCCCTCATAACGGGATATAAAGGGTCGAAAACACTTATAACTTGGCACTATAGAACAACAACACAACATTTATAACATTTTATTAAAAATCATCTTTCACACAAGCATACTCCTTCAAAAGATATGGATAACACATTTGAATTAAAATATCATGGCATTTTGAAATAAAGATGTCGTGCTATAATTCATCAAAACTTAACGCCGTTCAAAATATGAACATGGAAGTGTTTTAAAGCATAAATCACACTTCATTGCTCAAAATAATTGCTAAGCACTCTCACCTTATCTTATGGGTGCAACAACTAAACCTTCACCCGCGAGCTAAGACTCAAACCTTGGGCGACAAAACCTCCATACCTAGTAAGCAACCACAAATGATTTGTAAACGTAGGATATAAGGGTGTAAAAATGACTCGGGGCCCTTGAGCCACTTGAGGCCCGGTACTGTGCAGGCCTGTCCTGGCTCGAAAAGAACCCAACCCAGCTCGAGCCCGAACACATGTTTTTTGGGCCTGGGCCTACCCCTGAGCCCGTGGGTTTGCCCGGCCCGGCAGCCTGACCTTTGAACCCCAACGACTCTTTTTGGCCCAACCTGGCCCGAACCTCAATGGCTAGTTTTGAAAATCAAGGGCCCGGATCAACTTGAAATTCGAATGAACGGGTGAGATTAAAGAGCCGTTAGGGCCAGCCCGTTTCGACCAATGACTAGTTCTAAATTGTTTTTTAAAATTTTATTTTTTCCCCAAAAATAGGGCCATTTGTATTTGATAAAATTCATTACAATTCCAAATATTCTCTCATCTTTCTACTTTCTCACTCTCTCAATCTTCTATTGTAATTTGATTGCTCGGTGATATTTGGTGGTTCAATTATTTGGCGATATTCAGTAAAAATTACAACCGTTTGCGACTTAAGGATTAAAGACTAAAAATCAATATCAAGATCAAAAGTTCTAATCGATCAAGATTAAGATTAAAGATCGGAGTTTTTATAATTTGGTTTGATTTATTTTTTGTAATTTATTTCAGTATTAAATTTATTTCGTAATTTTTTTAATTGTAATTTATTTTTTTTAAAAGTGTAGTAGTTATTATTTAAAAACTATTAATTTCATAGTTTTTTTCGTTACTTCATTAATATTTTAAATTTATTTCAATTTTATAAATTATAATATTTTACTTTATTAAGTTTATTTATGAATCCAAATATAATTTCCATTAACGAAGAAGAAGATATTTTTGTATTTCCACCAAGTGGTTTTAATTCCACTCCTCTAAATCCTAATCTACCAACTAGTTCATCATCATCTGCTATTACATCTGCATTTAGTCCTACATCTAGTAAAAAGGAGTCAAATGTTTAGAAATTTTTTTAAAAAATTTTGAAATTTTTTTTGATGGCATCGTAACTGTTAAAGCCAAATGTAAAATTTTTAATAAATTTCTTTTGGATAACACATCGAGTGGCTCAAGCTACTTAATTAGACATTTAAAAAGTTACCTAAAAAATGCACTTCTTAATTTGAACACACAAATACAAATAGGTAGGAGTCCAACGGGAAATATTTTTAATTTTTCTTATGATCCTAAACGTACACAAAATTATGTTGTTAATTATATAATAAAAAAGGAACATCCATTGTCTATGAGTGAAGAACCAAAATTTGAGTATATGGTACAAAGGGCATTTTCATCTCAATTTTAACGTTTTTCTAAAAATACTACTAGAGACAGGATTTTGCAAAAATTTGAATAAATTAAAATTGAGTTATCAGATTTATTTAAAAATTTAAAAGATAAAATTTGTTTAACTTCTGATTTATGGACTGCTAGAAATAATATAAAATACTAATTTATTACTGCACATTTTATCAATAATGATTAAAATTTATGTAAATATATTTTCCATTTAGACTTGTAAATTTTTTCTACACCGGTCATAATTTAGGTATAACTATTAGATGAGAATTATTTGCGTGGGTTATTAGTCAAAAAATATTTTCTATTATTTTAGATAATAGTTCTTATAGTAATAAATACGTTAACTCTTTAAACCGTCATTTGAAACTTTCATTATCTAGTTCTTTATTTTATGTTTGTTATTTTTACATATATTTTGAATTTAATTGTTGAAGTAGGGTTTCAATATTATAATAATTCTCTTATTAAAGTTAGGCTTGTTGTTAAATAATAGTGTCAAAAAGTTTATTTTTATAGAAAAAAATGTAATAAAAAAATTTTAAATTTTAAAAATTATAACCTGATGTAGAAACTAGATAGAACTCTACATATAATATATTACAAATATAAATAAAATAAAGAAAAACAATTGATTTATTTTTTCAAATTAATCGAGTAACTAATTTTACTCAACCAATTTCGGATGATTGGCAAAATGTTAATTTATACAAAAAAAAATTATAAAATTTTTGATGAATCAACAAAAATATGTTTTTAATATTTATATTC